>CM056059.1:239680066-239687505 GCA_029574335.1 Rana kukunoris | reverse complement strand
GCAATTGTCACAGCTCCTTCACTAGCGTTCTACATAGCGTTGTCATAGCGACTCCCTGCATTTTCAGTCGACTTCATGTTCTCCCCAGATTGCTGTCATGCGTGCTGCCCCAGAGTTCTGTCATGCGTTTCTGCCCCATGTTTCTGTCATGCGTTCTGCCCCAGAGTTTCTGTCATGCGTTTCTGCCCCAGAGTTTTCTGTCATTGCTTCTGCCCCAGATTTCTGCATGCGTTTCTGCCCCAGTTCTGTCATGCTTTCTGCTCCGGGTTCTGTCATGCGTTTCTGCTCCAGGGGTTCACTTTTGCCTTTCTGCCCTGGAGTTTCGGTCATGCGTTTCTGCCCTGGAGTTTCTGTCATGCGTTTTCTCCCCAGGAGTTTTGTCATGCGTTTCTGCCCCGGGGTTCTGTCATGCGTTTCTGCCCCGGGGTTCTGTCATGCGTTTCTGCCCCAGGGGTTCTGTCATGCTGTCTGCCCCAGGGTTCTGTCATGCGTTTCTGCCCAGGGGTTCTGTCATGCGTTTCTGCTCTAGGTTCTGAGTCATGCGTTTCTGCTCCGGTTCTGTCATGCATTTCTGCTCCGGGGTTCTGTCATGCATTTCTGCTCCGGGGTTCTGTCATGCGTTTCTGCTCGGGGTTCTGTCATGCGTTTCTGCTCCGGGGGTTCTGTCATGCGTTTCTGCTCCGGGGGTTCTGTCATGCGTTTCTGCTCCCGGGGTTCTGTCATGCGTTTCTGCTCTGGGGGTTCTGTCATGCGTTTCTGGCCCAGAGTTTCTGTCATGCGTTTCTGCTGCCCAGAGTTTCTGTCATGCGTTTCTGCCCCAGAGTTTCTGTCATGCGTTTCTGCCCCAGAGTTTCTGTCATGCGTTTCTGCCCCAGAGTTTCTGTCATGCATTTCTGGCTCCGGGGGTCTGTCATGCGTTTCTGCTCCGGGGGTTCTGTCATGCGTTTCTGCTCCGGGGGTTCTGTCATGCGTTTCTGCTCCGGGGGTTCTGTCATGCGTTCTGCCCCAGAGTTTCTGTCATGCGTTTCTGCCCCAGAGTTTCTGTCATGCGTTTCTGGCCCAGAGTTTCTGTCATGCGTTTCTGCCCCAGAGTTTCTGTCATGCGTTTCTGCCCCAGAGTTTCTGTCATGCGTTTCTGGCCCAGAGTTTCTGTCATGCGTTTCTGGCCCAGAGTTTCTGTCATGCGTTTCTGCCCCAGAGTTTCTGTCATGCGTTTCTGCCCCAGAGTTTCTGTCATGCGTTTCTGCCCCAGAGTTTCTGTCATGCGTTTCTGCCCCAGGGGTTCTGTCATGCGTTTCTGCCCCGGGGGTTCTGTCATGCATTTCTGCTCCAGGGTTTCTGTCATGCATTTCTGCCCTGGAGTTTCTGTCATGCGTTTCTGCCCCAGGAGTTTGTCATGCGTTTCTGCCCCCGGGTTCTGTCATGCGTTTCTGCCTCGGGGGTTCTGTCATGCGTTTCTGCCCCGGGGTTCTGTCATGCGTTTCTGCCCCAGGGTGTTCTGTCATGCGTTTCTGCCCCAGGGGTTCTGTCATGCGTTTCTGCTCTAGGGGTTCTGTCATGCATTTCTGCTCCGGGGGTTCTGTCATGCATTTCTGCTCCGGGGGTTCTGTCATGCGTTTCTGCTCCGGGGGTTCTGTCATGCGTTTCTGCTCCGGGGTTTCTGTCATGCGTTTCTGCTCCGGGGTTCTGTCATGCGTTTCTGCTCCGGGGGTTCTGTCATGCGTTTCTGCCCCAGAGTTTCTGTCATGCGTTTCTGGCCCAGAGTTTCTGTCATGCGTTTCTGCCCCAGAGTTTCTGTCATGCGTTTCTGCCCCAGAGTTTCTGTCATGCGTTTCTGCCCCAGAGTTTCTGTCATGCGTTTCTGCCCCAGGGGTTCTGTCATGCGTTTCTGCTCTAGGGGTTCTGTCATGCGTTTCTGCTCTAGGGGTTCTGTCATGCGTTTCTGCTCCGGGGGTTCTGTCATGCATTTCTGCTCCGGGGGTTCTGTCATGCATTTCTGCCCTGGAGTTTCGGTCATGCGTTCTGCCCTGGAGTTTCTGTCATGCGTTTCTGCCCCAGGAGTTTTGTCATGCGTTTCTGCCCGGGGGTTCTGTCATGCGTTTCTCTGCCTCGGGGGTTCTGTCATGCGTTTCTGCCCCGGGTCCTGTCATGCGTTTCTGCCCCAGGGGTTCTGTCATGCGTTTCTGCCCCAGGGGTTCTGTCATGCGTTTCTGCTCTAGGGGTTCTGTCATGCATTCTGCTCCAGGGTTCTGTCATGCGTTTCTGCCCCAGGGTTCTGTCATGCGTTTCTGCCCCAGGGGTTCTGTCATGCGTTTCTGCTCTAGGGGTTCTGTCATGCATTTCTGCTCCGGGTGTTCTGTCATGCATTTCTGCTCCGGGGGTTTCTGTCATGCATTTCTGCTCCGGGGGTTCTGTCATGCATTTCTGCTCCGGGGTTCTGTCATGCATTTCTGCTCCGGGGGTTCTGTCATGCATTTCTGCTCCGGGGGTTCTGTCATGCGTTTCTGCTCCGGGGGTTCTGTCATGCGTTTCTGCTCCGGGGGTTCTGTCATGCGTTTCTGCTCTGGGGTTCTGTCATGCGTTTCTGCTCTGGGGTTCTGTCATGCGTTTTCTGCCCCAGTGCTTGTCATGCGTTTTCTGCCCAGTGCTTGTCATGCGTTTTCTGCCCCAGTGCTTGTCATGCGTTTTCTGCCCCAGTGCTTGTCATGCGTTTTCTGCCCAGTGCTTGTCATGCGTGTTCTGCCAAGCATTCCTGTCATGCGTTTCTGCCCATTCCTGTCATGCGTTCTGCCCACATTCCTCATGCGTTTCTGTCTCATCATGCTGACATAGCGTTTCTGTCTTACGTTCTACCCAGGGTGTTTCTGTCACAGCGTTTCTGTCTAGCGTTCTGCCCCATTTTTCCGTTACAGCTCCTTGGTGCGGGGGGTGTTTCAGTCATTGGGTCTGCCGGGGTGTCCGTTTTCCAATCTCATATTCTCTTATAGCTTTGCTGCCCCAGTTTTCTGTCGTTGCTTTTTCATCTCTGCTTTCTGTCATGAGTTTCTGCCCCACGTTTTCTGTCTTTGGCAGTTCAGTCTCAGCTTTTCTCATAAGCGTTTCTGTCATTCTTTTTTCAATGCCAGTCTCAGCGTTGACTGCCCCAGATTCTGTCATTGCGTTGCCCAGTATCAGCCTTTCTGTCATTACGTTTTCTGCCTCTGCGATTCAGTGCCTCAGCGTTCAGTCCAGCATTTTCCGTCTCAGCATTTCCGTCTCCAGCATTTCCGTCTCAGCATTTCCGTCTCACATTTCCGTCTCAGCATTTCCGTCTTCACTTTTCCTCTCAGCATTTCCGTCTGCCCAGATTCTGTTTTGCATTTCTGCCTCAGCGTTCAGCGCGCAACGTTTCCCCCTCAGCGTTTCTGCCCCAGGTTCTGTTATCACATTTCCGCTTCAGCATTATAGGCTCCGCCGCGTTTCAGACTCTCCATTTCTCTCATACCCTTTTCTGCCCCAGGTTTCCTGTCATGGCATTTCGGCCTCAACTTGTTAGGCTCAGCATTTCTGCACAGCGTCTCTGGCCACGATTTCTGGCACAGCGTCTCTGGCCCAACGATTTCTGGCACAGCGTCTCTGGCCCACGATTTCTGGCACAGCGTCTCTGGCCCACGATTTCTGCACAGCGTCTCTGGCCCACGAGTGCTGGCACAGCGTCTCTGGCCCACGAGTGCTGGCACAGCGTCTCTGGCCCACGAGTGCTGGCACAGCGTCTCTGGCCCACGAGTGCTGGCACAGCGTCTCTGGCCCACGATTTCTGGCACAGCGTCTCTGGCCCACGATTTCTGGCACAGCGTCTCTGGCCCACGATTCTGGCACAGCGTCTCTGGCCCACGATTTCTGGCACAGCGCCAGCGTCTCTGGCCCACGATTTCTGGCACAGCGTCTCTGGCCCACGATTTCTGGCACAGCGTCTCTGGCCCACGATTTCTGGCACAGCGTCTCTGGCCCACGATTTCTGGCACAGCGTCTCTGGCCCACGATTTCTGGCACAGCGTCTCTGGCCCACGATTTCTGGCACAGCGTCTCTGGCCCACGATTTCTGGCACACACGTCGTCTCTGGCCCACGATTTCTGGCACAGCGTCTCTGGCCCACGATTTCTGGCACAGCGTCTCTGGCCCACGATTTCTGGCACAGCGTCTCTGGCCCACGATTTCTGGCACAGCGTCTCTGGCCCACGATTTCTGGCACAGCGTCTCTGGCCCACGATTTCTGGCACAGCGTCTCTGGCCCACGATTTCTGGCACAGCGTCTCTGGCCCACGATTTCTGGCACAGCGTCTCTGGCCCACGATTTCTGGCACAGCGTCTCTGGCCCACGATTTCTGGCACAGCGTCTCTGGCCCACGATTTCTGGCACAGCGTCTCTGGCCCACGATTTCTGTCACAGCGTTTCAGGCCCACGATCTCTGTCACAGCGTTTCAGGCCCACGATCTCTGTCACAGCGTTTCTGGCCCACGATCTCTGTCACAGCGTTTCTGGCCCACGATCTCTGTCACAGCGTTTCTGGCCCACGATCTCTGTCACAGCGTTTCTTTCTGGCCCACGATTTCTGTCACAGCGTTTCTTCTGGCCCACGATTTCTGTCACAGCGTTTCTGGCCCACGATTTCTGTCACAGCGTTTTCTGGCCCACGATTTCTGTCACAGCGTTTTTTCTGGCCCTCGAGTACTGTCCTGGCCCACGAGTTCTGTCCTGGCCCACGAGTTCTGTCCTGGCCCACGAGTTCTGTCCTGGCCCACGAGTTCTGTCCTGGCCCACGAGTTCTGTCGTTGCGGTGCTGGCCCTCGAGTACTGTCCTGGCCCTCGAGTACTGTCCTGGCCCACGAGTGCTGTCGTAGCGTTTCTGGCCCACGAGTACTGTCCTGGCCCACGAGTGCTGTCGTAGCGTTTCTGGCCCACGAGTACTGTCCTGGCCCACAAGTGCTGTCGTAGCGTTTCTGGCCCACGAGTACTGTCCTGGCCCACGAGTACTGTCCTGGCCCACGAGTGCGTGTCTGTCGAGCGTTCTGGCCCACGAGTACCGTCCTGGCCCACGAGTACTGTCCTGGCCCACGAGTACTGTCCTGGCCCACGAGTACTGTCGTAGCGTTTCTGGCCCTCGAGTACTGTCCTGGCCCTCGAGTACTGTCCTGGCCCACGAGTGCTGTCGTAGCGTTTCTGGCCCACGAGTACTGTCCTGGCCCACGAGTGCTGTCGTAGCGTTTCTGGCCAACGAGTGCTGTCGTAGCGTTTCTGGCCCACGAGTACTGTCCTGGCCCACGAGTGCTGTCCTGGTCCGCGAGTGCTGTCGTAGCGTTCCTGGCCAACGAGTACTGTCCTGGCCCACGAGTACTGTCCTGGCCCACGAGTTCTGTCGTAGCGTTTCTGGCCCTCGAGTACTGTCCTGACCCACGAGTGCTGTCGTGGCGTTTCTGGCCCACGAGTACTGTCCTGGCCCACGAGTGCTGTCGTGGCGTTTCTGGCCCACGAGTACTGTCCTGGCCCACGAGTGCTGTCCTGGCCCACGAGTACTGTCGTAGCGTTCCTGGCCCACGAGTTCTGTCGTAGCGTTTCTGGCCCTCGAGTACTGTCCTGGCCCTCGAGTACTGTCCTGGCCCCACGATTTCGGTCATAGCGTTTCTGGCCCCATGATTTCGGGCTGAGGTTTCGTTTCAATGATTGACGCCCACAATCTTCTCGCCCGTGTACCATACGTCATACGATGCAAGTTCACTCTTACACCTATACGATTAGCCCTGAGGGTTCTGTTACCGCCTGTGTCTGCGCTGCAGGTTACTCGGGCGCATTTAACATCACATAGGGGTGGGGGGGCCGTCTTTAGTGCATTCATGCGCAGTGGTCTCGATGTTCCTGCTCATGTTCTCGTTCTTAGGTAGGTGCCGAGGGGGTTGTGATCGTTGCATGTCTGGTGGTCTGTTGTCTTGTTTGCTAGTTTATGTTCCCGAATCCGAGTCTGGCTTGGTTCCCATGTGCCACGATGCTATTGCCAGTGCATCGGCCTTATCTGCCTTCCAGGTAGCTGACACTCAGTCTCCTGCCTGTGGTCCTTTTTTTGCAACTTACCCTCTCACTTCCCTACATCAGCGCGGGTATTGCCCGGTTGAAGGATTTCAATCCGCTTAGCCCTTGCTCCATTTCCCCCATGCATCCTCTTGTCACAAGTAGTTCATTCCTTATGGTGGGGTTGTCTTGGGCATCAGGCTCGTTCCAGATTTCATGGGTCAATAAGTTCTGAGCGGTTTCGCAGGTTCCATAGAAGTTTCCTTGTGTCTCAAGTCATGGGTCGGTGGGTTCTCCTGTCGTTACGGTTTCTTGTATGCTTGCCTTCCAGGCGCACGCTACTCCACTGGACGGTGTGTTCTCTACCCTTCTTCACCTACACATGTGTCTTTTGCCCTCTTCTAGGCATACCGACCAGCTAGGCCAAGGCACACCTCAGGCCTTGGTTGCTAGGGTGATCACATTCCATACTCGAAGACTCTGACCACAAGTATTAAGGCTTGCCGTAGGTTAGCCTGCATTTGTGGGAGGAGTCTGGTGAGTACTTAAGGCTCCTCCCCACATCAGGTTCGGGTCGGCGCCATTTCTGGTCTCCCACCCACCCGTTCCCCCAGTTTCACACACACCATTTCTCGTTGTACTTCTTCTCTTTCTCATATTCAGGGTATGCCCTCTTCTAGGCATACCGACCAGCTAGGCCAAGGCACACCTCAGGCGTTGGTTGCTAGGGTGATCACATTCCATACTCGAAGACTCTGACCACAAATTTACTGTATTTATCAGCCTATTGTGTGTACCCGCGTATAGCGCGCACCCCTACTCTGGACGTGAAATTCCTGGAAAAAAATTTTTTTATTACTTAGGCCGCGTACACACGACTAAATAAATCCGATCAAATCGGTCTGCTGGGACGTGGCGGTGAGGTTGACGCCACCACATCACCACACCAGGAAGTAAAAAACGTCCACGCATGCGTCGAATCCATTCAGATATGTCCGCTGGTTAGTGTACTAACCAGCAGACATGTCGGACTGACTGGTTCCCAGCAGACAGATTTTAAAGCATGCTTTAAAATTTGTCTGCTGGAAAAACCTGTCTGTCCGCCCGTACACACGATCAAATTTGTCTGCTGAAATGGTCCGTTGGACCGTTTCCAGCAGATAAATTCGATCGTGTGTACGCGGCCTTACAGTTTTGGTGTCTTCCCCGGCGTCCATCGGGGGCCTTGTCCGGTCCGACGTCCGTCTGCGGCCTTCATGGTGTCCTCCCCGCTGCTCCCGCGCTGTCTCTGAGCCGATCCCTGCTTCCCACGCTGTGTTTGAACGCCGTCGCCGACATATACCGAGCGCAGTACACTCAGGCACGCTCGGCCACGCTCGGCTCCTCTCGCATAAC
>CM056059.1:239385066-239677566 GCA_029574335.1 Rana kukunoris | reverse complement strand
TACAATACAGATCCACCCCTACAGTGCAGACCCCCCTACAATACAGAATCCCCTCCCCACTACAGTACCCCCCACAATACAGAACCCCCCCACAACACAGAACCTCCCTACAATACAGAACCCCCCCTACAATACAGACCCCCCCCCTACAATACAGACCCCCCACAACACAGAACCCCCCCACAACACAGAACCCCCCCCACAACACAGAACCCCCCCCACAACACAGAACCCCCAAAAAATACAGAACCCCCAAAAAATACAGAACCCCCTCCCCCACAGCACAGGACAGAAAACAGGGAGGGGGCTTCACTGCTCGGCTGCCTGTGACTGTGAGACAGGCAGCCGAGACTCTTCAGACCCGCGGCGCTGCACAGGGAAGGGGGATCATTACGACCGGGTCCCGGGTGTGCCTACGGCTCTTCTCAGGTCCGGCTTGCACCACCCCCTGCAAAGCCAGGCTTCACCACGCACAGCATGCCACCCGGTGCCCGCTAACGGCGCTAAATCCTGTTTAGTATTGGGGGGCGCCGAATCTGTGCCGGTCATAATCTATGCAGGTCGCCAGGCGCCCATGTTGGTATGGCGCCCTGTGCAACCGCACACCCCTCACACCCCAAAGGCCGGCCCTGGCTGTGATGTGAAGTGGAGAATGTGTTCTCTGCTCCTTATCACAGTTTATATCACATCACATCACATCTGTATCACATCACATCAGCAGCACTGGATGATAAATAGTTAAATACAGTGGGCCAGATTTCCATACATTTCCCGCTGGCGTAGCGTAAGCCATTTACACTACGCCGCCCCAATTTAACTGAGCAAGTGCCGTATTCCCAAAGCACTTGTTCCGTAAGTTGCAGGGGGAATAGTGTAAATGGCTCTGTGTATCCCCGCGTAATTCAAAGGGGGCGGCTTGTATTTAAATAAAGCGCGCCCCCGCGTCGATCGAACTGCGCATGCGCCGGCCTCTAAAATAGCCCAGTGCGCATGCTCCAGCTCACGTCGGAAAAAATGAATGAAGCCGACGTGAGCGTTGTTTACGTATATCCCTATTCGCGAACGACTTAGTAAAACAACGTAACCGACGGAAAAAGACGACGCTGACCCGACGCCATGCTTAACATGGCAACGACGGAACTTCGTAAACCTACCCCTCATATAGCAGGGGTAGGTTTACGCTTACGGAAACGACGACGGGGCGGCGTAAAAACGTTCGGGAATCGTCGGATTAGGCTCATTTGCATAGGCAAATGAGAAATCATCGTAAAGGCCACCTAGCAGCCAGCGATGTCATCACATCTACGATCCGACGGTGTAATTGTTTTACACCTGTCGGTTCTTCACTGTATCTATGCGTAAGTGATTCTAGGAATCACACGCATAGATACTCATGAAAAAAAACAGAGATACGACTGTGTTTCCTACGAAACGCCAGCGTATCTCTTTTGAGAATCTGGCCCAGTGTGTTATGGAAAACTGCAACTGTTTTTGATGTGCAGCGTTTTTAATGTTACTGTCTTATGATTTCCAAATTATTTTTTTATATTTGCCTTTGTTGCTAGTGTAGGAGATCTTTTACTATCCAATGATGCTTATAACTAGCAGAAGTGAAATTATGAGTGTGGAGATGGGAAGGATCTTGAAATATAATACACAGTTAAATAAAAAGGTTTTCGGTAACAATCATGGATAAATACATTAACGCCAACCAAATTTTCAGTTTAAACCGGAATTCAAAGGGGTTAAACTTACCTTTCCAATGCTCCCTTGCTGGTGCCCACGTCTTCTTCTCTGTGGTAATTTTTGTCCACCTTCATTAGTTGGCATGGAATAACACTGCTCATGCGCATGCGCAGGAGTCAGTCATCCAACACACAGAGACTATAAGCTGAGCTGTGCAGTTTACAGTGCCTAAAGACAGCTAACAGGCAGGTAGAGGCCTTTTATTGCAGAAGAGACATTTTCAATCAGCAAATCACATGCTCTCTGTTGATTGGAGAGTTATAGATCTGACTCAGCAGCGGGGGTGTTGGACCTCTGCAGAGAGACCACTGCTTCCACACCTAGACCAAGGGTCCTGCCAGCATAGGAAAAGGGTGACAGGCTTTTCTACTCAGGGTGTGGCTGCTTTCTAAAGAAAGTTCTTGGTTATAACCAGATGCAACTTTATCTATGAAAAAGAATAAAAAAAAGGTAACTTGTGCTTCTGCTATCCTCAAGTGTGAATGGGATGTGTTTGGGAGAAGAGTTTTTAGACAACACAGATGATCTAGGAGGAGAGGCGAGGGTTAAAGAAAAGAACACTGATCCCTAAAAGTCGCATAGGATAATTATATGCTGGTGCGACTTTTGTGAAATAAGACCCCTTTCACACTGGGACGGTTTGCAGGCGCTATTGCGCTAAAAATAGCTCCTGCAAACTGACCCTAAGGCCCCTTTTACACTGGGGCATTTTTCGAGCTTTTTTGAGCGTTATTCGAGTGTTATTCAAGCGTTATTCAAGCATTTCTCAAGCATTATTCGAGCAAAGCCTCATTTGCAATCCCAATGTGCTGGTAAAGCACCACTAAGACCCTAACGTTTTAGGGCGTTTTTTCAGTGAAAGGTCAAGGCATTTTTACAGCGCCCAAAAGCTGCTCCAAAGATGCTGCTTGCAGGACTCAGTGTGAAAGGGTTAATTGAGATGCATGGAGAGAGTTTTATGAGCATTTTAAAAGCGCTATTTTTAACGCTAAAATGCTGTAAAAACGCTTTAGTGTGAAAGGAGCCTGAACAGCGGCTGCTGTTTCTCCAGTGTGAAAACCAGAGGGCTTTCACACTGGAGCGGTGCGCTAGCAGGACCGCTCCAAAAGTTCTGCTAGCCGCATCTTTGGAGCAGTGTGTTTACCGCTCCTTCCTATTGAAAGCAATGGGAAACCGCAGCTATACGGCGCATTACCGGCGGTATTTACCCTTTTTCGCCCGCTATCGGCGGTTAAAATAGCACCGCTAGTGGCCGAATACCGCCACCGCACCTCCCGCCCCAGTGTAAAGGGGACCTAAAATAGAAGTCAATAGGTCTAAAATCACATTGGAGTTGCAAAAGTAGTACAGAAACCTTTTCCAAAGTCACACTGTGCTGAGTCGCATTGATTAGGACAGGCGCCATTGAAAATAATGTGACTTCCCTTGGGGGAAAAAAATGTCTGACGCATAAGTGCATCCATGGGAAGGCCCCGCAATATCTATGCGAAAAGATAAATGCTCACAACTCCAATCGCGTTCTGAGATCCACCAACCAAAATCTGCTCCAGATACACAAAGCCAAATTCAAGTCCAAAGGAGAAAGAAGATTTGCGCTCCAAGGTCCCAGACTATGGAACGCTTTACCAACCAGCATTCGGTTGGAGGAAAACCACCTGACCTTCAGAAGAAAGATCAAAACTCATCTCTTTTGATGTCAAGAGAGACAGGAACAACAAGCGCCCAGAGGCGATTTAGTTTGCATGTGCCGCGCTATACAAGTTTTTCATTTATTCATTCATTCACTACCTAAGACCTCATGTCGAAGGCCTTGTGTCATATCTTCAAGACACAAGTGACCTTCTTAGAACCCTGGATGACCTGAACATCCCCACGGGTTCTTGGTTGGTCTCCCTGGATGTTGAGGCCCTCTACAACTCCATCCCCTATCATTTGGGTGTGAAAGTTGTAGAGGGCTTCATTTCTGAAAGTAATCATGCGTCCTTACCTTACAACAGATTAATTTTGAATCTTTTAAACTTTATTCTATCCAACAACATCTTCTTGTTTGGTGGCTCCCACTTCATTCAGGTACAGGGGGTAGCTTTGGGGACCAAATGTGCCCCCTCGTATGCCAACCTGTTCCTGGGTGGGGTGGGAGAAGAACCTTTTCCATCAAGACAATATGCAGACTTATTTTGAACAGATCCCTCTGTGGCGAAGATTCATTGATGATATCTTCTTCATATGGACAGGCTCCTATGTAGACCTCATGACCTTTTTGAACAGTTTGAAAACCAATGAATATAATTTGAGTTTCACATTTGAAACTAATCAGTCACGTTTGACTTTTCTTTTCTATTCCGCAAACCTTTGGCTGGCAATTCTCTTTTGCACGCTCACAGTTCACACCCACAATCACTCATTGCAAACATACACTACGGTCAATACCTTAGGCTCCGCAGCAACTGTAGCGAGGAGTCTGACTTTGAGTCTGAAGCCAAACAGCTGCAGTCACGATTTCAAGAACGTGGCTACAGTAAAAAATGTTTCAAAAAAGCCTATCTACGAGCCAAACACCAAAACAGAAGATCGCTCCTTCGTGACCCTAAATCAAAAAAGGCCAATCCTGGCATTCGTGTAATTACGCGGTTCTCAGGACATCATCGCCAGATCTGGGGGATATTACAAAAATATTGGTGTCTTCTAATGAGTGATGACACCGTTTCTAAACATCTCAAAGAATACCCTGAAATCACTTTTAAAAGATCGCATTCACTTCGTGATAAATTAGTCCATAGTCATCATCATCAATCCAATCCCTCACCAAAGGGACCTAGAGGGACAAAACCCTGCCATAATTGTCCATTCTGTGGATATGTCCATTCGGCCACTACTCTAGTGCTCCCAGATGGGCATGTCCACAGACCACTATTCTCTGACTTGTCAATCCATCGGGATTGTATATACAGTGCCTTGCGAAAGTATTCGGCCCCCTTGAACTTTACGACCTTTTGCCACATTTCAGACTTCAAACATAAAGATATAAAACTGTAATTTTTTGTGAAGAATCAACAAGTGGGACACAATCATGAAGTGGAACGAAATGTATTGGATATTTCAAACTTTTTAAACAAATAAAAAATTGAGCGTGCAAAATTTTTCAGCCCCCTTAAGTTAATACTTTGTAGCACCACCTTTTGCTGCGATTACAGCTGTAAGTCGCTTGGGGTATGTCTCTATCAGTTTTGCACATCGAGAGACTGAAATTTTTGCCCATTCCTCCTTGCAAAACAGCTCGAGCTCAGTGAGGTTGGATGGAGAGCGTTTGTGAACAGCAGTTTTCAGTTCTTTCCACAGATTCTCGATTGGATCCAGGTCTGGACTTTGACTTGGCAATTCTAACACCTGGATATGTTTATTTGTGAACCATTCCATTGTAGATTTTGCTTTATGTTTTGGATCATTGTCTTGTTGGATGACAAATCTCCGTCCCAGTCTCAGGTCTTTTGCAGACTCCATCAGGTTTTCTTCCAGAATGGTCCTCTATTTGGCTCCATTCATCTTCCCATCAATGTTAACTATCTTCCCTGTCCCTGCTGAAGAAAAGCAGGCCCAAACCATGATGCTGCCACCACCATGTTTTACAGTGGGGATGGTGTGTTCAGGGTGATGAGCTGTGTTGCTTTTACGCGAAACATAACATTTTGCATTGTTGCCAAAAAGTTCGATTTTGGTTTCATCTGAGCAGAGCACTTTTTTCCGCATGTTTGGTGTGTCTCCCAGGTGGCTTGTGGCAAATAGGGATGAGCTTTGCGTTCAAAACGAACGTATGTTCGACTCGAACATCGTCCGTTCGATCGTTCGTCGAATTTCAAACAAAAACAATCATTCGCGTCAAATTCGAGTGAAACGAAACAACCATTTTTAAAACTTTTTTTCCATTGATACATGTTCCCTGGGGCAGAACCCGGGTTCTGAAAGACGTTTTCCAACAATAACTTGAAAATTGGTCTTTAAAACGACCGTTTTTAAATCTTTTTTTTTCCATTGATACTACTATCAATGGAAAAAAAAGTTTTAAAAACGGTTGTTTTGTCAGGAGTCCTGCTCCTAAAAAACGACCGTTTTTAAGACTTTTTTCCATTGATACATGTTCCCTGGGGCAAGACCCAGGGTTCTGAAAGACGTTTTCCAACAATAACTTGAAAATTGGTCTTTAAAACAACCGTTTTTGAATTCGAACGTTCGAGTCCCATAGACTTCAATGAGGTTCTAAATGTTTGTGTGAACCATCGGACCGTTCGACGGTTCTGGTGCGAACCGAACGTGGGGGTGTTCGGCTCATCCCTAGTGGCAAACTTTAAACAACACTGTAAAGGTCACCACCAACGTTACGACCTTCCATCCAACCACGACAAGCTTATCCGACACACTCCGACAATACTGCATACACGATCCATATCAATTCCCATAATCAAGACGAGACTACTGCTCTGTACTTGCTTCCAAAGATATGAACCCTTTATTGGTATTTTCTCAGCTTCTTATACAGTTTACAAGCATGTGACAGTAATCACAGGACAATACAATCTCCACCCCCCTTCACACCATGGGGGGCTTCAATCACATTCTAAAAGGCATTCAGGTAAGCTAATTATGTAGACATGTCGGCACCGATACTGAGGAGACACATTCCTTGAGACAATGACATCAAAACAAACTACTATCACACCTGAGCATTAATACATTCCTGTATCAATAGAATTCAATTAACCTTTAGAATAACACAATGAAAAGAGTCCTCCAGGAGTGGGTGCAATGAACACCTTTTCAACAGAATGGGTCTTTCACAGTGAATAGCCAACACCTCAAGACATTTCAATAGCCTTTTATACAGAGGGACGAGTCACTTGTCTTGTAGACCTGAATTAACACCTTTCAAAAGCATGTGTGCCCAGATTGAATAGCCAACAGCTTTTGATATCTCAAGACATCCTGCAAACATGAATTATTATTATTAATGTCCCATTTTCTGAAATACATGATATAATGTCTTTGTCACCCTATGGCCCTAGTGGACATAAGGTGACCCTAGACATAGGAGAATCTCAGTCCGTCACGGGTCATTCCGTTACAAACACTTTTTATGGATATCTTTAAGAAATGGCTTTCTTCTTGCCACTCTTCCATAAAGGCCAGATTTGTGCAGTATACGACTGATTGTTGTCCTATGGACAGAGTCTCCCACCTCAGCTGTAGATCTCTGCAGTTCATCCAGAGTGATTATGGGCCTCTTGGCTGCATCTCTGATCAGTCTTCTCCTTGTATGAGCTGAAAGTTTAGAGGGCTGGCCAGGTCTTCGTAGATTTGCAGTGGTCTGATACTCCTTCCATTTCAATATTATCGCTTGCAGAGTGCTCCTTGGGATGTTTAAAGCTTGGGAAATCTTTTTGTATCCAAATCTGGCTTTAAATTTCTCCACAACAGTATCTCAGACCTGCCTGGTGTGTTCCTTGTTCTTCATGATGCTCTCTGCGCTTTAAACGGACCTCTGAGACTATCACAGTGCAGGTGCATTTATACAAAGACTTGATTACACACAGGTGGATTCTATTTATCATCATTAGTCATTTAGGTCAACATTGGATCATTCAGAGATCCTCACTGAACTTCTGGAGAGAGTTTGCTGCACTGAAAGTAAAGGGGCTGAATAATTTTGCACGACGCCCAATTTTTCAGTTTTTTATTTGTTAAAGAAGTTTGAAATATCCAATACATTTCGTTCCACTTCATGATCGTGTCTCACTTGTTGTTGATTCTTCACAAAAAATTACAGTTTTATATCTTTATGTTTGAAGCCTGAAATGGGGGCCGAATACTTTCTGTATCATTAAATGTCAATGCGGGGCATTTTATATTGGCAAAACAAAAACGCTCCTTCTTTCACTGAAAATGTGACCATGTTGCCTCAGTCACAAAAAAGAAAATGGAGACTCCCATAAGTCGCCACATGGGTATCTACCATCATTTCAACAGTCATAAAATGAAGTTTTCTGCTCTTGAATATGTCCCTCCTGGTGAAAGAGGAGGAGACTACAATAAAATACTCCTTCAACGTGAGGCTAAATGGATACACTCCTGGCCTAAATTAAGCCTTTAGCTTTAAACCTTTTTTATAAACTAATTTTTTATTTTTTATTTATTATTTTTTATTCATTATTTTTTACTATTATTTTTTTTTCTTTTTCCTTCATCCCTTTTTCTGGTCTCTTTGAACACATGATACTGTTGCTGTTTTTTCTTTGGTGTTTTTTCACTTTTCTAAATATTGTAACTATGTACCATATACTTAATTAATTCCACTATTGTATAGAATTGACAGTTCTCTGTGCAGAGAATTTTGGCGCAAATCCCTTTCCCCCTTGAGATCGGTTTTCCTATTTATTAAAATCATGATAGTCTCCATACACTTGTATGCATAGGCGTGCGCAGCCTATTGCATTAGGGTGTGCACCCCAAAGCTCAAACACACACGCGTGTATAAATATATAGGAAAATGGACAGCGTCAGTAGAGCATTGGGCGATGTCAATAGGGTGGAGGTTGATATCAGTAGTTTATTTTTTTTTCGATTTTTTTTTTATTACATTTTAACTATTGCATTCTTTTTTATAATATGTTTATATAATCATTTTGATTGTTTTTTTTTTTTGTTTGTTTTTTTATAGGTGCCCCATTGGGAGCTTTGGTAAAATATCAGGGGTCTAAACAGGCCCCTAATGTCTCAATTTTGAGACAAAGAAAGTGACTGGGGACAGAGATCAACCAGTCTCTTTCTCGCAACCAAGCAGGGAATCTGCCCAGCTCATGGTGATTAGGGTGTGCCCAGGCACACCTGGCACATCCTGTGTGCACGCCTATGCTTGTATGGTTGGGCTATTTCTTTATATATGGACACATTCAGATCACCAATATAAATAATAGATTCTTTCTGAATTCCTCAGAAATACATTCATTTTCTATTTTAGAAACAAATTGTCATTGGGAGTCCTTGTCCTATTCGGTTGTTCATTCTTGGCTATAGTCTGAACCATACGGACATGGGGGACTGGTTGTATTTAAGTGAGTTGAATCAGCTTTTTCTTTAACAACCGGTCCTTTTAAAATTGACTTTAGGTGCCCCTGACTTCCCCTCTTACTTTGCAATCCTGGTTCTCTCCCCCCTTTTCATTTTTGCTGCATTTCCATCTCCTCTTTGCAGCCCATTATATGCTTTACTACCTATTGTTATTAGCCTAAGGGATTCTTTCCCTCAACCAACATGGCGGCACACGCCTCAGCATGATGAAAACATGTAATTTGATAGTCTCTGCCGCGCATGCGCCAGGCACGGACTATTCGATTGGTGTGACAACCGGACCAACGGGTGGGGAAGCCATTGACGCTGATCGTCACATGTCCGCGTCGCAGCTGCGTCATCACAGACACAAGCTTGCAACAGCCTATAAAGAGCGCGGCAGCCCGAGCCGATTTTGTCCGGCGCAATCTGTGGCACCTGGAGACACCTGCTGGTTCATATGGCGAAAACCCTGGAGGGTTACTCTCGGATTGCTGTAACACATACAGGTATTTATGCCTTACTGGATCCAGTCACATGACCCATGCCTGATCATTCATTTATATAATCAAAGATTTTTTCTAAATATATTTATATTTCTGTCTATAGATTGGTACTGCTGTACCCAATGAGGCGTTTAGTCATCCCCTCTTCAGATATCGTATCTACCAGATAACTGTTTGGGGTTACAGCTCGTAGAAGCCCTTCAACAGCACTAAAGGTCCTGTTTGATGGTCACATTTTCTGGTTCCTTTTTGCCATATCCGTTTGATGTAAAGGTATGTTAAAACTCTTCACTGATTACCCTTAAGTGAGTTGTCTAATTGACCTCTACTCAGGGCCAGATTAAGAACATCATGGGCCTGGTGCTGAGGATTTTGGTGGGGCCTTTTATAAATAATAAATAAATGCGTGAGAATCACAGCGCAGCAATGGAGGGCCCAGTCTGAAAATTTAAGTGTACCCCAATGTGCTAATATGCTGTGCATACTTGTACATTGTGGCATAACCTACCCCAGGGCCTCTAAAAAGTAGTAATGTCAGGAAAGTTTACTACCGCTTTAATATCACAGGATCCCAGAAACCTCTCATGGGGCCCACTGGGCAGTGCATAGTTGCCAACATTTAAAAAATATTTTCAGGGACACTTTTTCACAAGTGCTATATTTAGAGTAGCTGAGATCCTCTATGTTCCTCTGTACATCACAGTAGTAATCACAAAATTAAATAAGTTCTAATAATGCAACAGAACAAATAAGAGAACTGAGATTTCCTTTAGTTGAACTAACAAAAGTGTGTCCATTCTAGAGCTGGTAACATTGAGGGTATTCAGTATCATTTTAAAGAACTGTTTTTGTGGGTAAGCGACATAGGGGAGGAGCACGGACGGTATATAAGTGGGAAGTATGTGCAGGTGAGTGAGAGGAATGTGGAGGGTCTAACATTGGGCACTATGTACAGGAGAAGAGTGCAAAGGGTACGGCAAAAGGCACAATGTACAGGAGAGAAGTGTGGAGGGTATGACAGTGGGCATCATGTACAGGAGAGAAGCATGGAGGGTACGACAGTGGGCAGTATGTACAGGAGAGAAGTGTATGACAGCAGGCACCATGTACAGGAGAGGAGTGTGGAGGGTATGACAGTGGGCACTATGTATGGGAGAGGAGTGTGGACGGTATGATAGTGGGCACTATGTATAGGAGAGGAGTGTGGAGGGTATGACAGTGGGCAGTATGTACAGGAGAGGAGTGTGGACGGTATGATAGTGGGCACTATGTATAGGAGAGGAGTGTGGAGGGTATAACAGTGGGCAGTATGTACAGGAGAGGAATGTGGAGGGTATGACAGTGGGCAGTATGTACAGGAGAGAAGTGTATGACAGCAGGTACTATGTACAGGAGAGGAGTGTGAAGGGTATGACAGTGGGCAGTTTGTACAGGAGAGGAGTGTGAAGAGTATGACAGTGGGCAGTATGTACAGGAGGAGTGTGGGGGTATGACAGAGGGTAGTATGTACCAGTGAGAAGTGTGGAGGGTATAATGGGGCAGTATGTACAGGAGAGAAGTGTGGAGGGTATGACAGTGGGCAGTATGTACAAGAGAGGAATGGGGATGGTATGATAGTGGGCACTATGTATAGGAGAGGAGTGTGGAGGGTGCGACAGTGGGAAGTATGTACAGAAGAGGAGTCTATGACAGCAGGCACTATGTACAGGAGAGGAGTGTGGAGGGTATGATAGTGGGCACTATGTACAGGAGAGGAGTGTGGAGAGTATGACAGTGGTCACTATGTACAGGAGAGGAGTGTGGAGAGTATGACAGTGGTCACTATGTACAGGATAGGAGTGTGGAGGGTATGACAGTGGGCACAATGTATAGGAGTGGAAGGATGTTTAGGGACTGCGTAGTGGTTAAGCGGGTCATACATGAATTGAAATTACACCAATTATGCAGAGACCAGCCATAGTCGATCTATGTATGGGCTAGCTGGTTTTACACAAGTCAGTCTATTAATCGACTTGAGTACAACCAGCCTGTTTTTCCAAAAACAATCAGTGCTGCCAGTTATAGATAGCAACACTGATCATTGTACTCACTGGCAGAACACAAGAACACTACAGGAGTTATTCCCCCATCTACAGGTAAGCAGGTGAGAGGGTGTGTGGGGACAGGCTGGGGAGAGATACCAGTCAGTGGCTGGGTAGGCACTGGCTAGTATCAGAGCCAGATACGAACAGGTTACATACGTCGCGATCGTTAGAGCGAGAGCAATAATTCTAGCACTAGACTTCCTCTGTAACTCTAAACATGTAACCTAAAAAATGTTTAAAGCATCGCTTAGGATACCAAAAAAAAAAAAAAAAAATCGTGCTAACTTTAGTGTTTTTTTTAATGTATGAAAAAGTTTATTTCCAAAAAAACATGTTTGAAAAATTGCTGCGCAAATACAGTACCGTGCTAGAGCTGCATAATTAATCGTTAAAATTGTGATCTTGATTCAACCCCCCTGACATCTCCAATGCAGAGTTTGCTGATTCTTTCATATAACAAGTGGAGAGACTTTCAGCTGTCAAAAGAAAATATCTGGGCAATCTGCCAAGTTCTTAGCAGGAAACATTGTAACTAACGCTTTCTTTTTAGATCAAAGGGATAAACTTCTGTGTGTAAAGAAAATATCCGACTGTCTGCCAAGTTTGTAAACAACATGAAACATTGTAATCAACTTCCTTTTTAGATCAAACTTCTGTGTGTAAATGCAAGAAATGTAACCACTTAAAGTCCAACACTTGTTTAAGTTAAAAAGCAATATTTTTTGCTAGAAAATTACTTGGAACCGCCAAACATTATATATATTTTAGCAGAGACAAAAATGGCAATTGCTGCAATATTTTATGTCGCGCTGCATTTCCCCACTTCATTGAATAATAAAAACCATAAAAACAAAACAGTAAAGTTGGCCCATTTTTTTTTTTTTTTTCATTTTAATGTGAAAAATTATGTTATGCCGTACGAATCGTGAGAGAATCGTGATCTATCTTCTAAGCAAAAAAATTGCAGTTGTCGTTTTAGCCAGAATCATGCAGCTCTATACCGTGCAACATAAAAAGTTGCAAAGACCACCATAGAGTAATTTTCTAGCAAAAAACAAATGATGATTTTTTTTTTCTCAGTGTGCTGCAGTGTGTCAGCTTGTATTTATAATGGCCGCTCTGTATGTAGCTTCTGACAGGCTGTGCAAGCAGGCCCGTATCTCCGGAACTATAAATGATAGCCATCCCATATTTTGACCGGTTGTGGGGTAGGTCTTCAACTGACTACCCCCAAAATGTGGGGTTTCTGTGACCTCTGGTCATCGAGCTACAACCCCCAAAGTCGATCTAAAAAAAAAAAAAACTTTTTTTTTTTTTTGGGGCAAATGGGCCTATCTTGAGAAAGGGGCCTGGAGCTGCAGCTCCATCAGCCCCTCTGTTAATCCGGCCCTGCCTCTACTCACTCATGCCTATTCTACCTTTTGGACGTGTATCTGTCTGATAAAAACAGGCTCCTTATAGGCTATGGTTCCTAATTATTTGCTGAACCACCTGGACTCTGGGGCTCCCATAGACGTGGCAATTGTGTCTCTACTTTCAGATTTTATTCATTGAAAGAATCCGATTTCTGGTGGTAAGTCTTTTTGCGCTTTCAATCTGCACTTAAAAGTTTTTTGAATTGCCATTATGTTATATCAACTGTTTATGTAATATTATGAATTTTGTTTCTATACTGAAACATATTATGTTTTTTTTATCTTTATCCTACATATGTATATACATTTTTGTCTTTTGATATTTTGTAGTGTTGTCAGTAAAAAGCTCTTGAGGAAGCTCCTTTCGGAGCGAAACATGTCGAGCGAACCAATACTACAACAAGTCTTCTCATATATTTGAAGCTTTCTAAATACATCGGATGGTTTTTATATTTGTATTTATATTCAAAATAAAATTATTATTTTTCTACTTTTCTACAATCTGTGTGTTAGTACACTTTATTAGCACCTCCTTAAAAGTCCCCAGGGTCCCTTGGGTACCCTTCCTTTTATTATTTTTAGCCTATTATTTACGGGATGAGGTGCTTGGATTTGAAATTCTGCATTTCCACATAATTGTCTACTGATTGCCTACTACTGGAGTTTTCCATGAAGCTATTTACAGCTATTGTAACTTTTAAATAGTTACAAAGTTACTTTGTTGCAATCCTTTTTACACAGGCTGTGCAGATCACAGGCTACGATCCTATGACAGGAAAACAACAAAGGCGCAGTTTACATTTGTGGTTGGGCCAGCCACTTATTCTTGCCATGACCATTAAGAAGCCCCTTCTCTCTTCTTATCTTGACCAACAATTCCAGCAGTTTTTGAAGATTTTCATATTAGAATGCCATCACTTTACAGGTTAACATTATTATTATTATTATTTTTTGTAGAACTGTTTTAAAATAAAGAATAATATACAAACAATGGGCCAGATTCACAGAGCGATTACGCCGGCGTTACAGGAGATGCGCGGCGTAAGTCTAATTGTGCGCGTGCGTTTCGATGCACGGCATTCCCAAAACGAGATACGCAAGAAAACAATTTTTTTTTTGTCCAGCGTAATTTCGTTAGACAGGCGCATCCGTCCACGCAAAACTGCGCTAGACACACCATTGATTTGCTATTCAAATATGCTAATGAGGGAGTAACGGGGATCCACAAAAGAACGTTGGTGCAGCGCAGGCTACGCGCTGTGCGCAACAGCTAAATGTCCTGTCTAAAATTAGACCATATAAAAGCTGGTATAAAATTAGATAATTCGTCTACATGTCAGATAAAGCAACACTGTTAGTAAGGAGCTGAGCAGTCACACATGTTGCCCAACAAACTGTATGCCAACATGCCAGTGTCATCCATGCTCATAGCTATACTACATGTATGGGGACAGCTGGCTGGTTGGTGAGTGACATGGGTGGCAGGCATGACTGCCCCCCCCCCCATGATGCACACATCACAAGGGGCACATGCACTACTAACATCCAGGGCCGTCATCAGGAATTTTGGGGCCCCTTACACAGCTTCAGGCATGGGCCCCCTGGAGCAGAGAAGCGGGGGGGGGGGGGTCTGCCGCATGAAATTGAGAAGCAGGGGGGGGGGCTGCTGCCGCGAATTGAGAAGCGGGGGGGGGCCTTTACAAAAAGAAGAAAAATATATATAAATAAGGGGGGTAGCCATCCGGGGCCCTGGGGACCTCTGTGCCCTTTAATGGTAAGGAAAAAAAGAGAGAAAAAGTTTTTTTTTTTTTTAAAAAGGGTGGTTGCCATCTGGGGACAGATATATATAAATATATAATAAATATCTTTTTTTTTATTAAAAAAAAAGAGGGGTTGTCATCTGGGGCCCTGTGGACCTCGGGACCTCTAAAAAGAATAAAAGAAAAAAAAGTGTCCCTTTAATAAAAATATATTAAAAAAAAAATGTATTAATTTATAAAAATAGATATATTTTTTTTTATAAAAAAAAAAAAGGGGGGTTGTCTGTGTGAAGTTTGTCATCTGGGGCCCTGTAAATCTCCGGGCCCCATGGGACCTCCAGACCCCTAAAAAAAATGGCCCTTTAATATAAAAAATAAATAAAAAAAGGGGGGTTGCCATCCGGGTCCCTGTGGACCTCCGGACCTCTAAAAAAAATAAAAGAAAAAAATTGGCCCTTTAATAAAAAAAAAAAGAAAAATATATTCAAAAAATATATATTTTATAAAAAATATATTTTTTATATAAAAAAATAAAAAAAGGGGGGTTGTCATCTGGGGCCCTAGTGTCCTCCGGCCCCTGGGGACCTCCGGACCCCTAAAAAAATGGGCCTTTAAAGCGGATGGTTCACCAAAAAGCAAATATTAAAAGCCAGCAGCAACAAATACTGCAGCTGCTGACTTTTAATATTAGGACACTTACCTGTCCTGGAGTCCAGCGGCGTCCGCAGCAGAGGATGAGCGATCGCTCGTCACCCTGCTGCTCCCCCCTCCATCCACGGCGAGGGAACCAGGAAGTGAAGCGCTCCGGCTTCACTGCCCGGTTCCCTACGGCGCATGCGCGAGTCGCGCTGCGCCCGCGATTGGCTCCCGCTGTGTGCTGGGAGCTGAGAGTTCCCAGCACGCAACGGGAAAAGCCCGTCTTTTGCCCGAGACTGCGGGCCGGAAGTGGGTGCGGATACCTGTCTTTAGACAGGTATCTGCACCCCCCTCCCCCCTGCAAGGTGTCAAATGTGACACCGGAGGGGGGGAGGGTTCCGATCAGCGGATCTTCACTTTAGGGTGGAGATCCGCTTTAATAAAAAAAAAATATATATTAAAAAAATATTTTTTTTTTATAAAAAAAAAAATAAAAGTGGGGTTGCCATCCAGGGCCCTGGGGGCCTCCAGGCCCCTGTGGACCTCCGGACCTCTAAAAAATAAAAATAAAATACATTTTCCCTTTTTAATAAAAAATAAAATAAAAATATACTAAAAATATATTTTTTTAATAAAAAATAAATAAAAAAAAAGAGGGGGTTTCCATCTGGGGCCCTGGTGGCCTCCGGGCCCCTGTGGACCTTCGGACCTCTAAAAAAAAAAAATGCCCCTTTTTAATAAAAAATAAAATAAAAATATACTAAAAAAATATATATTTTTAATAAAAAATAAATAAAAAAAGAGGGGGTTTCCATCTGGGCCCCTGGGGACCCCCGGGCCCCTTACAGGTGTAATGCCTGTACCCCCCTGATGGCGGCCCTGCTAACATCCTCCTGTCTTTTCCCTTCAAGGTGACTCTGCATATGCACTGGGACCCCATCTCGTCATGACCCCATCTCATGCCAGCTTACATTATGCATCTTTGCACGTTAAACACATACATTAATCAAGGCACAATGAGAATGCATGCATGCACACCACTGTGGTCCCTAGCACACACACCCCACATCCTCATCACATTGGATTGGCACAAGCCCACCATGCAGGACTTGTGAGCTGCAACGCCACGCCAAGGCTCCAATTATGTCACTGTACATTCATACACCATTCACACGGACCTGGGGATCACTTCTCCACCACAAATGAGGGTGACACCCCTTTTCCGGCAGGAATGTCACCCCCACATTCCCAAACAGAACAAAAAAAAATTGACCAGCAAAAATAAAAAATGCCCAGCTTTTTGCTGGGCATTTTTTATTTTTGCTGGTCAATTTTTTTTAAACAAAATAACAACAAAGAAAACACATAAAAGACAAAAATCACTCTGCAAAAAAGTCCCCAAATATCTCTGACAAGTCACAAACAAACAAACAAACGCTAATAAACAACAGAACAAAAGCACCTTGCTGTATAGGGAGGGATACAAAGGGATGTAGTTTTGCAAAGGAAGTGCGTTTGTGTCTGTCTATTTATGCTGTCTGCGTAGTTCACTAAGTTGCCTGGGTCCACTTCCAATTTCACTGATTGCGTCGTTCCCGAGTTGTGAGCATGCGCACAGAGGTGCTGACCATGGTCTGCTTCAAGCGCGCATGTGCGAGCCGGCCGGCCCTTCATTTGCATGGGGTCACGGCTCATTTCAATGTAACACGCCCACGTCCTTCCCAATTTGTATTACTCCGCCTTGCGCCTCTGAAATAACGTTGCACAGGCGCAAATTTCTGTGTAAAAGCGACGAGAATAGGGTGATTGCGCCGCTACATTGCGCCAGTCTAACGTAAAGGCGGTGCGCTACGCCGGTCCAATAATGCGCAGATGTACCTGAATCTGGCTCAATATATTTATTTCATTTGTATATATGTAACTTTACCTTGTTTTGTACCAGCAGAATTATTTTAGTGCCCTGATAAACATGACCGGCAGTAGAAATAAGCCGTCACTTTGTATCTACAGTAATATATGTTTTTGACACAACATTGGTACTCAAAGGAATTGCTTGAATATGAGTATTTTCTTCATTGTTTCCCTTTAAAGAGATCCTGTTAGGACTCTTAAAAAAAGCACATGGCCCCTGAAATAGGAGAAGTAGAATACTCATATACTCAGCTCTCCGCCTTTTCTACCACTGCTCAGGACTGTTCAAACCCTGCCGACTTGTGTCTTCCTCATTCAACACTTTGGAGTGTGTTGGTTGTCCCCCAACATGGTTCCATCCTCTAACCCCATATTTCTGCTGGACCCAGCATTGACATAAGATTTAGAGCAGGGGTGCCCAACCAGTGGCCCGAGAAGCCAGGGCCAAACTTACCATTGGGCTTGACTAGGCTCAAGTCCATGGGCTCCACACAATAGGGGGCCACAGGCTCAACCGTGGCAACCCCCCAATCACGGCAACCCCCTCTTGCATTTTCGCTGCAATCCCCTCCCGCAATTTCGCGGCAATCCCCTCCCGCAATTTCGTGACAATGCTCTAATTGCGTCAATCGCAGAAACCCCCTCCCCGCAATTTCGCGGCAATCCCCTAATCGCAACAATCGCGGCAAACCCCTCCTGCCATTCCATTGGTTGCGGCAGTTCCAACCCCGCCCCTCCGCTCAACAACTTTGGCGGATTGATGTAAATCCTCGGCCCCCCCGCTCAACAACTTCGATGCTCCTGTGTTTGGGGCCCCAGAATTACTGAAGGCAGCCCTGGAAAGAGGTAAGATGGTCGTCAGGTATCCCCCCGCTCAACAACTTTGATAGGTCGGCCGGTGAATCTAGCCCCCCCCTTAACAACTATGATCGGTCAGCGGTAACAACCCACCCCCCCTTCTCTGCTCCCCCACCACCCTAAGTCCTGCCCTGCGCGGAGCCCTCTGATGTAGCCCGCAACCTCCTGCTCTGGGATGGTGGTTTGGCAAGCCCAGATCGCAGGTTGCTGTGCCGCCATTCCAGAGCATCAGTGTTGTGAATGAAGCCGACGGTAGAAAAAGCAGTATAGCGCAGCCTGGATACAAAAATGCACTCTGCCTGGGACAGCAACAGCCGGGGGAAAACTGAATGGAATACTTATTAAAGGTAAGTTTATTACTGAAATCACAGTGTATATATGGGCATATCTGTTCTGCAGTGGTTACTAGGCTGCTTTCAAACGAATCCTGCACCTGCAAGTTACCTACACTGAGCCATAGACTTCTGCTATTATCTGCGGGTTTGGTGTGCTTTCAGAAAGTGCACTATACCATCAGGTTATAATAGAAGTCTATGGCAAAGTGCAGCTAACCTGCAGGAAAGCCACAGGTGCACATGGTGCATCAATGTAAAAGCAGTCTTGGGACCAAATCGGACCCTCCATTCACCTCTATGTCCATTTACCCCCGCTTACCTCCAATCCGATCCGCAAAAAAAAAAAAGAAAAAAAAAGAAAAGAAAAGGGGGATCTGTCCCCTTCCGTCTGGGCAGATTGAATTGGAGGGCTCATGGAGTAGTGTGGGATGTGTCTGTATCCATTCTGCATATGCAGCGTGGACACAGACCTGTCACACTTATTTTGGCCCGTGACGGGTTACCAAGTCTCTTAAATGGCCCTCACTCTTCAAAAGGTTGGGCACCCCTGATTTAGAGGAAGAAACCACAAAGCAGGGGGGCGAAGGCATCCGCCTCTTCTGTAAGTGTCTTTTGGTGGCCAATGGCCATACATGCTTCAATAAATGATCAACAGTCTATTTATAGTCGACAACCCATTTCATGGATATGTCACTCACAGAAGTGAATTTAGATCTAGAGTTAAGACAAAACCACAATATGCAATCGTAAGTAATCAATGGTATCTGCGTTTCCAATCACAGTGCCGTGAAAAAGTATTCATACCCCTTGAAAATTTACAACCAAAAACTTAAATATATATTATTGGAATTTTACATGACCAACACAAAGTGGCACATCATTGTGAAGTGGAAGGAAAATTATAAATGGTTTTCTAAATTTTTTCCAAATAAATGTCTGAAAAATGTGGCGTGCATTTATATTCAGCCCCCTTTACTCTGATACCCCTAACTAAAATTTAGTGGAAACAATTGCCTTCAGAAGTCACCTAATTCATAAATATAGTCCCCCTGTGTGTAATTTAATTTCAGTATAAATATAGCTGTTCTGTGAAGCCCTCATGGGTTTGTTAGAGAACCCCTGAGGGAACACCCCAGACAGGCCACGGATAAAGTTGTGGAGAAGTTTAAAGCACAGGGTTAGGTTATAAAAAAAATCCCAAGCTTTAAGCATCCCACAGAGCACAGTTCAATCCATCACATGAAACTGGAAAGAGTATGCAAACCTACCAAGACATGGCCGTCCACCCAAACTGACAGGCCGGGTAAGGAGAGCATTAATCAGAGAAGCAGCCAAGAGGCCCATGGTAACCCGAGAAGCCATGTGGGGGACACAGCAAACATGTGGAAGAAGGTGTTCAGGTCAGATGACACCAAAATTGAGCCTGGTCCAGCATTGAACGCACGTGACGTCACAGGTCATCTCCACTTCTGGGAGGAGGGGGTCACACAGGAGAAGCAAGGGGCTGATTGGGCTATGCGCTCAGAGCCACTGTTCCTTCTATTCACACAGGAGAAGCAGGGGGCTGATTGGGCTACGCGCTCGGAGCCACTGCTCCTTCTATTCACACAGGAGAAGCAAGGGGCTGATTGGGTTATGCCCTCAGAACCACTGTTCCTTCTATTCACACAGGAGAAGCAAGGGGCTGGTTGGGCAAAGTGCTCGGAGCCACTGCTCTTTCTATTGGGGCCAATAAAAGGAGCAGTGGCTCAGAGTGCATAGCCCAATCAGCCCCTTGCTTCTCCTGTGTGACCCCCCTCCTGGAAGTGTTCCCCGGAAGTAGTTACGTGACCCGTGACGTCACGTGCGTTCCATGCTGGACCAGGCCTCATCCTGATGTACACAGGAGAAACCTGAGGAAAACAGACTTGACATCCTCTACATCTGTGAAGCCCATGGACCCGGAACGAGGACTACAGGATCTTTACAGATGAGCCTTCCTTTGTTTCCTTTCCTGTAAGGGTCCTTTCACATGGAGCGGACCGTTTTTTGGTCCGCTCCGTGTGTGTCCGTCGGCTCAGCGGACCGCCCTGTCTCTCCTCCGCTCTCCCCTATGGGGAATCGAATGAAAACGGACCGTTTGTCCGTCTTCATCCGATCCGTTCCGCCAGACGGAAGAAAAATAGGGTTTTCTTCTATCCGAAAAACCGGATCCAGACAGACGGAGATCTTTGCGGACATTAGCGGATGCATCATCCGCTAACGGTCGCCACCCTATAGGTGTCCATTACAAGTCCGTAAACGGACTTGTAAAAACGGACGAGTGGAGGCGGACGTGAGAAAGGGCCCTAAGTGTGATTGATATTTGTGTCATTAAAAGAATCTTTTAATATTGCACTTAGGTGGCGTTTCTTTCTTCTCGACCCTTTCTTGTTTACTACAGAGTCAGCACTTTGAGGACAGCAGCCACCATCCACCAGCCATATTATCTGCTTTTTAACCCTTGAACTGCCTGTTACTATTATTATTTTAAACTGACTTATTGCTATATCCCCATTTTTGTTTGCTCTAAAAGTTACCTTTTTCTAATGTACTGTAAGCTGTAGATATTGTCATTATCAGCAGAGGTTTCCTGAGACTGGAAAGTCATTTGAAGAATTTTTCGATGTTACAAAGGTTGAGAAAGGTTGATCTATATTGTGTATGAAACAAGTCTGGGCTGAAAAATTCCCTGGTGACTGTGAAAACTGTGAAATATGTAACATTTAAGAGATTGGGATAGCAGAGCTGTGATGAGAACAGTGGTTACAGTATAATACAATTAACAGTCACATGCACCCACAATAGCATAAGCATAGTTTATAAGAACGTGACGAATCTAAAGGATATAAATAGATGCTGATATGAGCTAATTTACAGGAATTATTGCAGTTGGGAAGTGTTATGTTTTTAACCTTTTATCTGCTAAGGGTATCTTGGTTGTTCCTCTATTAGATGGTCAGTGATATCTAAAATACTATACAGAATTTTCAAGGAATCAAAATAAGTTTAAAACTGTAACCTTATTGTAATTTTCATGCTTGGCCTCTCCATGGAATGTAGAAGTGTTATTGGCTATAATGACAAGCGATCGCTTTTACAAATGTAGAAAATGGATCAATGATGATTTGTTTTTTTGCTATGCACGAACCCAGATGTTTAAGTACTTGGTGCCAACTACAGCATATAGGCAGAAAGGCAGAATTCAGGGCATAAAGAGTCTAGTCTCAGAAGGGGTCACTTGCATAAAATTTTGTGGGCAATTTGTCAGGGCATGGCTGGTGTTGGCGCTTCAATCATCACGGCGCCATGGTTGATACGGCGTCAGGATGATTGAAGCGCGTTATTACTATTATTACATTATAATATCAAATTAAATAGTTCAACAGCTCACCATAATGCAGAATCAGTGGGAGCCCTGAGCGTGTAGCCCCCCACAAGGTAACAATCCTCCAGTTCCATGGTACCCAAGGTGACAACCCCCCAGAAGGTAAAACTGCCCCAGTTCCATGGTACACAAGGCGACAACCCCCCAGAAGGTAACACCTCCAGTTCCATGGTACACAAGGTGACAACCCCCCAGAAGGTAAGAGTCCCCCCAGTTCCATGGTACACAAGGTGACAACCTCCTACAAGGTATAAATCCTCCATTTCCATGGTACACAAGGTGACAACCCCCCAGAAGGTAACAATTCTCCAGTTCCATTGTACACAAGGTGACAACCCCTCACAAGGTATCAATCCTCCATTTCCATGGTACACGAGGTGACAACCCTCCAGAATATATGTTTTGATTGTATTCTGCTCACCTGTATACTAGCACAGACATGTAAGGATCGATGTACCTGTGTATTCTCACCTCTATACCATAATATAGACATATGGATGGTTTGTATTCTAATCATTTCATACAGATGATCTCCCTTACTTGTAGGTGTAGCAGATCTCCAGCAGAGCGCTGTCCTGCGTAGGAATGCCTAGCTCCGCCCACACAGGTAGTCGGATCGTCTTCTATAGCAGGTATTTATCAGGCGTCAATGATTATTTAGTTATGTTAATGAGCTCGCTCGCTCGCTCTCTCTCTCTCTCCCCCGGTTGCTATGACACAGGGCTCCTTGGTAACAAGGCCTGAGAATGCAGAAAAGCCTGGCCGAGTGTGACCGTGTCTGTACAGTGATTGCCGGGATCTGATAACGGAGGGGAAGGTAGGGATCGGAGCGGGCCGGCCGGGTATGGGATGTGTTAATGGGCTCAGTTGTAACGTCACCCAGGTAGATGGATGGTGTGTGCGGAAAATTTCCGCAGAGAAACTAATGTATCCATCCATTGTAAGTCAGAGACAGGAGTAAGAAATCTTTCTGGTCACCTACCTGGACCATAGCTGTATAGACAGACCCGTACCTACCTGGACCATGGCTGTAAAGACAGACCCAGAGGTGCCACTTACCTGGACCAGGCCTGTATAGACAGACCCATTCCTACCTGGACCAGGGCTGTATAGAGAGACCCAGAGCTGCCTGCCCTCTACCTGGACCATGGCTGTATAGAGAGACCCAGAGCTGTCCCCTACTTGGACCATGGCTGTATAGACAGACCCGGAGCTGTCACCTACCTGGACCATGGCTGTATTGACAGACCCTGAGCTGTCCCCTACCTGGACCAGGGCTGTATAGACAGACATTTGCCTACCTGGACCAGGGCTGTATAGACAGACCCGGATCTGTCCCCTACCTGAACCATGGCTGTATTGACAGACCCGGAGCTGTCACCTACCTGGACCATGGCTGTATAGACAGACCCGGAGCTGTCACCTACCTGGACCATGGCTGTATAGACAGACCCGGAGCTGTCCCCTACCTGGACCAAGGCTGTATTGACAGACCCTGAGCTGTCCCCTACCTGGACCATGGCTGTATAGACAGAACCTTAGCTGTCCCCTACCTGGACCAAGGCTGTATTGACAGAACCTTAGCTGTCCCCTACCTGGACCAAGGCTGTATTGACAGACCCGGAACTGTCACTTACTTGGACCATGGCTGTATTGACAGACCCTGAGCTGTCACTTACCTGGACCATGGCTGTATTGACAGACCCTGAGCTGTCACTTACCTGGACCATGGCTGTATTGACAGACTCTGAGCTGTCCCCTACCTGGACCATGGTTGTATAGACAGACCCTGAGCTGTCCCCTACCTGGACCATGGTTGTATAGACAGACATGTGCCTACCTGGACCAGGGCTGTATAGACAGACCCGGAGCTGTCACTTACCTGGACCAAGGCTGTATTGACAGACCCTGAGCTGTCCCCTACCTGGACCATGGCTGTATAGACAGAACCTTAGCTGTCCCCTACCTGGACCAAGGCTGTATTGACAGACCCGGAGCTGTCACTTACCTGGACCATGGCTGTATTGACAGACCCTGAGCTGTCACTTACCTGGACCATGGCTGTATTGACAGACCCTGAGCTGTCCCCTACCTGGACCATGCTTGTATAGACAGACCCTGAGCTGTCCCCTACCTGGACCATGGTTGTATAGACAGACATGTGCCCACCTGGACCAGGGCTGTAAAGACAGACCCGGAGCTGTCATTTACCTGGACCATGACTGTATAGACAGACTCGGAGCTGTCACATACCTGGACCATGGCTGTATAGACAGACCCTGAGCTGTGCCCTACCCGGACCATGGCTGTATAGACAAACCCGGAGCTGTCCCCTATCTGGACCAGGGCTGTATAGACAGACCCGGAGCTGTCCCCTACCTGGACCAGGGCTGTATAGACAGACCCAGAGCTGTCACCTACCTGGACCATGACTGTATAGACAGACCCAGAGGTGCCACTTACCTGGACCAGGCCTGTATAGACAGACCCATTCCTACCTGGACCAGGGCTGTATAGAGAGACCCAGAGCTGCCTGCCCTCTACCTGGACCATGGCTGTATAGAGAGACCCAGAGCTGTCCCCTACTTGGACCATGGCTGTATAGACAGACCCGGAGCTGTCACCTACCTGGACCATGGCTGTATTGACAGACCCTGAGCTGTCCCCTACCTGGACCAGGGCTGTATAGACAGACATTTGCCTACCTGGACCAGGGCTGTATAGACAGACCCGGATCTGTCCCCTACCTGAACCATGGCTGTATTGACAGACCCGGAGCTGTCACCTACCTGGACCATGGCTGTATAGACAGACCCGGAGCTGTCACCTACCTGGACCATGGCTGTATTGACAGACCCTGAGCTGTCCCCTACCTGGACCATGGTTGTATAGACAGACATTTGCCTACCTGGACCAGGGCTGTATAGACAGACCCGGATCTGTCCCCTACCTGAACCATGGCTGTATTGACAGACCCGGAGCTGTCACCTACCTGGACCATGGCTGTATAGACAGACCCGGAGCTGTCACCTACCTGGACCATGGCTGTATAGACAGACCCGGAGCTGTCCCCTACCTGGACCAAGGCTGTATTGACAGACCCTGAGCTGTCCCCTACCTGGACCATGGCTGTATAGACAGAACCTTAGCTGTCCCCTACCTGGACCAAGGCTGTATTGACAGAACCTTAGCTGTCCCCTACCTGGACCAAGGCTGTATTGACAGACCCGGAACTGTCACTTACCTGGACCATGGCTGTATTGACAGACCCTGAGCTGTCACTTACCTGGACCATGGCTGTATTGACAGACCCTGAGCTGTCACTTACCTGGACCATGGCTGTATTGACAGACTCTGAGCTGTCCCCTACCTGGACCATGGTTGTATAGACAGACCCTGAGCTGTCCCCTACCTGGACCATGGTTGTATAGACAGACATGTGCCTACCTGGACCAGGGCTGTATAGACAGACCCGGAGCTGTCACTTACCTGGACCAAGGCTGTATTGACAGACCCTGAGCTGTCCCCTACCTGGACCATGGCTGTATAGACAGAACCTTAGCTGTCCCCTACCTGGACCAAGGCTGTATTGACAGACCCGGAGCTGTCACTTACCTGGACCATGGCTGTATTGACAGACCCTGAGCTGTCACTTACCTGGACCATGGCTGTATTGACAGACCCTGAGCTGTCCCCTACCTGGACCATGCTTGTATAGACAGACCCTGAGCTGTCCCCTACCTGGACCATGGTTGTATAGACAGACATGTGCCCACCTGGACCAGGGCTGTAAAGACAGACCCGGAGCTGTCATTTACCTGGACCATGACTGTATAGACAGACTCGGAGCTGTCACATACCTGGACCATGGCTGTATAGACAGACCCTGAGCTGTGCCCTACCCGGACCATGGCTGTATAGACAAACCCGGAGCTGTCCCCTATCTGGACCAGGGCTGTATAGACAGACCCGGAGCTGTCCCCTACCTGGACCAGGGCTGTATAGACAGACCCAGAGCTGTCACCTACCTGGACCATGACTGTATAGACAGACCCTGAGCTGTCCTCTACCTGGACCAAGGATGTATTGACAGACCCTGAGCTGTCACTTATCTGGACCATGGCTTTATTGACAGACCCTGAGCTGTCCCCACCTGGACCATGGCTGTATAGACAGACCTGTACCTACCTGGACCAGGGCTGTGTAGGCAGACCCGGAGCTGTCACCTGGACCATGGCTGTATAGACAGACCCGGAGCTGTCCTCTACCTGGGCAATGGTTGTATAGACAGACCCTGAGCTGTCACCTACCTGGACCATGGCTGTATAGACAGACCCAGAGCTGTCACCTACCTGGACCATGGCTGTATAGACAGACCCAGAGCTGTACCCTACCTGGACCATGGCTGTATAGACAGACCCTGAGCTGTCCCCTACCTGGACCATGGCTGTATAGACAGACCCGGAGCTCTCCCCTACCTGGACCAGGGCTGTATAGACAGACCCGGAGCTGTCACCTACCTGGACCATGGCTGTATAGACAGGCCCAGAGCTGTCACTTACCTGGACCATGGCTGTATAGACAGATCTGTACTTACCTGGACCATGGCTGTATAGCCAGACCTGTATCTACCTGGACCATGGCTGTATAGATAGACCCAGAGCTGTCACCTACCTGGAGCATGGCTGTATCAACAGACCCAGAGCTGTCCCCTACCTAGACCATGGCTGTATATACAGACTCTGAGCTGTCACTTACCTGGACCATGGCTGTATAGACAGACCCTGAGCTGTCACCTACCTGCACCATGGCTGTATAGACAGACCCAGAGCTGCCACTTATCTGGACAAATACTCCCTTGTAGTGGGGATGCCCCCACCCTGTAATGGTTAAATGCCTGTGTACATATAGCATTCTGTACCTCCAACTATCCTGGATTTGGCTTGGCAGCCCTGAGATTTAAAAAAAAATCCACAAATCTGGGTTGAGTCCTGACACTTGACTCCACTAATTCGCCTGGCATTGGCACACTAGAACGGGCTCGGCATCACGTGAGGGGGTGCTCGGGATCCCAGGCCCCACGATTGTTCCATCTATGGCAGGCAGCATCTGTCCCCATCTATTACCAGTTACAGTAATTCACTTTAGAGCCAACGTAAGGGACAAGAGGATATGTGATGTGCTGCAGGGCACTTTGGGAGGGAAGAGGGTGAGAAGTAAAGGTGGGTGTATTTGTACTAGAAGGGGAAGAGGGTTTGTGTTTGAGAAGAGAGGACTAGGGGAAGGAGGATTTGTGCTTCAAAGGAGGGAGGGTTGAAACGTGCCAAGGAGGGAGGGAGGGAGGGTTGAATTGTGCCAAGGTGGGGGAAATATGCTTAGGGGGGGGGGGGGTTGTGGAGTGGAAGAGGATTTGTGCCGGAAAGGAGAGAGGGAGGGTTGAATTGTGCCAAGGTGGGGGAAATATACTTGGGGGGTGGGGTGGAAGAGGATTTGTGCTGGAAAGGAAAGAGGGAGGGTTGAATTGTGCCAAGGTGGGGGAAATATGCTTGGGGGGCGGGGTGGAAGAGGATTTGTGCTGGAGAGGATTGGGAGAGGAGAGTATTCATACTGATGGGGGAGATTAGTGCAGGGAGAGGGTATGAGGGGTAAGGATAATTTAAACTGGGGGAGAGGGTGGTGTAAGAAGGGTTTGTGCTGGGAGGGGGGATTTGGAGGGTGGGAAATAATTTGTGCTGGGAGAGGGGATTTAGGGGGTCGGATTTGAGCCAGACGTGGGGAGAGGATTTGTGCTTGGAGGGGGGATTTGAAAAAGAGGATTTGTGCTGTAAAGGATTTGGAGGGGGGGTCGGATGTGTGCCAGGATGGGGGTTGAGCTGGGAGGTTCTTTTTTTGGGTGGTGGAAGAAGATTTGTGCCAGGATGGGGGGATTTGTGGGAGAGGATTTGTGCTGGAAATGGGAAAAGAAGTTATGCTGGGAAGGGGATAATTTGTGCTGGAAGGAGTAATGGGAGAGAAGGGGGGGCTTTGCTCACCCCTGCATTCTGCCTTACAGACCCCTAAACTACATACATTATATTGTACATTGCATACTTCTCACTAAAGTGTTCATTGTCTCAACAGTTGCTGGTTGATAAGTAGTCCATGACTATTTTAATTAAGCTTTTCTTTAACCTGCACATGATTCCTTCTTCTGTGTGGGGGCGTGCGCATGCGCCACCAGAGACCCAGCAAGAGCCAATCAGTGGTTCCAGCGGATACGATGTCTGCCGGGAACCCCCGTGATCATTGGTAGAGAGGCAGAACGGCGGTCTGCCTATGTAAACAAGGCAGATCGTCATTCAGAGATCCTGTGTTTCTGCTAAGAAAATGCACTGCCATTTATACAATGACAGTGCATTTTTTATTAGCAATGATCAATGTATTGGTGTCACTGGTCCCCAAAAAGTGTCAGATTTGTCCATCGCAATGTCGCAGTGGCGCTAAAAAAAAAATTGCTGCTATTACTAGTAAAATCAATAAAAAAAATTGCATAAATGTATCCCATGGTTTGTAGATGCTATAACTTTTGCGCAAACCAATCAATATACGCTTTATTGGGATTTGTTTTATACCAAAAATATGTAGCAGAATACATATTGGCCTAAATTGATGAAGAAATTAGATTTTTTTACATTTTTTATTGAATGTGTTTTATAGCAGAAACAAAAACATTTTTTTTTTTTTAAATGTCTCATTTTTTTTGTTTATAGAGCAACAAAAAAAACACTGCAGAGGTGATCAAATGCCACCAAAAGAAAGCTCTATTTGTGGGAAAAAAAGGACATCAATTTTATTTGGTTACAGTGTTGCACGACCGCGAAATTGTCAGCTAACTCAACTCGCCGTATCGCAAAAAATGGCCTGGTCAGGAAGGGGGTAAATCCTTCCGGGCTAAAGTGGTTAAGGTATGCTCAGACGAAGTGTTAGCTCTATGACTATTTTTAGTGTGTTCAAAACCAAATGTAATGGAAGTGAGTTTTTTTTATTTATTTTTTATTGATTGTGCTGAGGGATTTACGTGTCTGTAGGACTCTTGATTGTTATATCTATCTCTATATATATATATATATATATATATATTAATAATAACCATATATTATAGGTACAAGGAAGCCTGGGTTTACCTTGTGTACTGGAGGTCACTATCTCCCTGTGTTGTCCATCATTCTCAAGTTCTAAATTTGGGAGGTACCCTACGCTATGGCGGTGGACTGTTGGGTGATGGACTCTGCACTGGATTCAGTGAGGTCAGGGGATCGGCAAGAGCTGGAGCATGGGGAAGGAGGGGAGAGAAGGACTGGTATTAATGCCTGGTGGGAGTCTGTAAAACTGATTTTCCTGGAGCTCCCAGATATGAATGAGCATTTAACCCCTTGACATCAAGGAGGTCCCACTGCAAGGGAGGATTATTTCCTTTAACCAAGTTCAGCTTTAAGACAAGTGCACTCCATTTTGCCTATTTGATCTGAACTAAGGCTCCACGTATACAGGACGCTGGTGCAAACTCCTCTAAACAAATTTTTTTTAAAGCCTGAAACCGGCGTTTAGAAACACACGTTTTGCCGCATTTGCATGCCACGTTTTACAGCGTTTGCATCTATTAGGGCTTATTAAGGTAAGGTGACCATATTTTTAAAATTAAATCCGGGGACATTTTTTTTTACTAGTAATGGTGTCAATCAGCGACCTTCGCCGCTGCCCGCCTCACGGCCTGTCAAGTCTTAGGCCGCGTACACACGATCAGTCCATCCGATGAGAACGGTCCGAAGAAGCTGAGTGATGGGCTTTGACCCATCGGTCAGGCGTCCAGCGGTCAAATTTTAAAGCAAGTTCTGTTTTTTTTTGACCGAAGGATAACTGATAGATGGGGCCCACACACGATTGGTTTGGACCGATGAAACGGTCCTTCAGTCCGTTTTCATCGGTTTTGACCGATCGTGTGTGTGCGGCCTTACTCTCCAGGCCCCCGGCTACTACTGAGTGGGGCGTGGAGGAAGATCACTCCACCAGGAAAGACAAATAGATAAGCAGGCAGGCGGCTGGCCGAGACTTGAGCCAAGGCAGAAGAACATGCGAGCAGAGCTGAATGGGCATGCACCCGAAACCGAAGAAATATCCCCTCCGCTCCGACCAGCACATGATCATCAGAAAGGGGCACAAATTATGAAAAAAAAAATACACCGCCCTAAGCTAGTAGGAGTGTAATTCTGATTTTTTTTTATTCTGCATTGACTGTCTTTGAAATTGCCCCAGCCCTTGTTCAAATCTAATCCAGGGACAAAACCGGGGACAGACTTGGTCCAGGGACAGTGTTCTCAATACAAGGACTGTCCCTTGAAACCGGGGATGTTTGGTCACCCTATGTTAAGGTAACCTCATAGGACCCTTCCCAAGCTCCAAAAACATTGTTATTTTATCTATTTCAGCCATTTTGACCAGAGTGAGCAGCAGCAGCAGCAGCAGAGAGAGCAATTGTATACTTGTATTTGCCTCTATTTCTGTGCTTTTTTTTTTTTTTGCAATGGATCCCATAATGAGCATATGTGAGGAAATGCTCCTGACGTTGCTCATGATGAGGCTAGAACGACATCGAAAATTGAGTGCGAGGTCCAGAGTCAGAGTTCGTCGCTATTGGACAGCCAGTGGGTTAAACGGAAAAAAAAAACAGACAAATTATTCCATCTTCACAAATGAGGTGGATGGAGAAATCCCCCCCTACCAGGACATTTTATTCTGACAGCTGGACCAGATGATTGGCTGACGCCGCTGATTGAGGAAAATTATTCAAACAGTCAACAGTGATGATTTGTAAAATAAATATATATTCCGCGCCAAAACTAATGAATTAGTGATCTCCACTGGTGTGAAGATAAATTGTAAATTACTGTGCTGCTCCTCGGTGATATAGTATGTGACTATAATATGTGAAAAATAAATGAACAATAGAGGGCGCTACTACAACTAAATGAGAAACCTCACTCGTGATAGCTATGTGATTGCTTAAAGCGGATCTCCACCCTAAAGTGAAGATCCGCTGATCGGAACCCTCCCCCCCTCCGGTGTCACATTTGACACCTTTCAGGGGGGTGCAGATACCTGTCTAAAGACAGGTATCCGCACCCACTTCCGGCCCGCAGTCTCGGGCAAAAGACGGGCTTTTCCCGTTGTGTGCTGGGAACTCTCAGCTCCCAGCACACAGCGGGAGCCAATCGCGGGCGCAGTGCGACTCGCGCATGCGCCGTAGGGAACCGGGCAGTGAAGCCGGAGCGCTTCACTTCCTGGTTCTCTCGCCGTGGATGGAGGGGGGAGCAGCAGGGTGATGAGCGATCGCTCATCCTCTGCTGCGGACGCCGCTGGACTCCAGGACAGGTAAGTGTCCTAATATTAAAAGTCAGCAGCTGCAGTATTTGTTGCTGCTGGCTTTTAATATTTATTTAAAGGTGAACCATCCGCTTTAAATGACATATGTGTTACAAAAACAATTCAGCAATAGTAGAAATAAAATTTCAGTATTAAACATAACATGGTAAGGGTAGGATGAACAATTAAAAGTCCACCTGGAGTTCCAAAAATCGTGAATGAATTAATAGTAGGATATCAGGAAGAACTTCTCAAAGTAAAATAGTTGAAAAACACAAAGTCCGTGCACAGTTTAAATCAGGATTGTGATGTGCTGATTCTGGGGTGTGAAAGAACCTTCACCAATTGATTGAATCGTGTTCCACCCCAAGTGCTTGGGGAAGTGCTAAGTGCTTACCAGATGATTAGACCTCTCTATTAAAGTAGGTCTGATGGGCAGGTCAGGATTAGTGCCTGAACACTAAGGGCATGCTGGATCGCTTATTTTCACAGTGCTGGCAGGTACGCTCATCCATGGATGGAAATATAAATGAAAACCATCATGGTACAATAACGTTTTATTAAAATCAAAATAAAAATGTACACACAGCCGAATGGCCTCCTACCCCAGCTAGTGCCTGCCTGGCACTGGGAATATGGCGTGTTACTGCTCGTATCTCCAATGTACCACCGAATGTTGTGGATGCCGACAGGTCCGGGCTTGGTAGGCTCAAACGGAGGGCTTGTAAGCCGTGCGGGATGCCAGTGTAAAGCCGCCGACATATGTTTCGCACGTTGTGCGTCTTCAGGGGGGCGTCCCCCTGAAGACGCACAACGTGCGAAACATATGTCGGCGGCTTTACACTGGCATCCCGCACGGCTTACAAGCCCTCCGTTTGAGCCTACCAAGCCCGGACCTGTCGGCATCCACAACATTCGGTGGTACATTGGAGATACGAGCAGTAACACGCCATATTCCCAGTGCCAGGCAGGCACTAGCTGGGGTAGGAGGCCATTCGGCTGTGTGTACATTTTTATTTTGATTTTAATAAAACGTTATTGTACCATGATGGTTTTCATTTATATTTCCATCCATGGATGAGCGTACCTGCCAGCACTGTGAAAATAAGCGATCCAGCATGCCCTTAGTGTTCAGGCACTAATCCTGACCTGCCCATCAGACCTACTTTAATAGAGAGGTCTAATCATCTGGTAAGCACTTAGCACTTCCCCAAGCACTTGAGGTGGAACACGATTCAATCAATTGGTGAAGGTTCTTTCACACCCCAGAATCAGCACATCACAATCCTGATTTAAACTGTGCACGGACTTTGTGTTTTTCAACTATTTTACTTTGAGAAGTTCTTCCTGATATCCTACTATTAATTCATTCACGATTTTTGGAACTCCAGGTGGACTTTTAACAGTGATGATTACACACAGATCCAAATCTGGCCAATTCCTTATGAATTTCAATCATTGTATGGCCAGCTTTACATTAGTGATTAGTGGGAAGAATGCTCCCCCCCCCTCCCCACATTTGTGTTTAGAATGCCATAAACAGCTAAAAAGACAATTAGTGTGATTCTGCTGACGCTGAGTGGCGTTTGACCCAGAACTATGCAGGCACCATCAGTTGGGAGGACAACCATTGGGTTCCATGGAATCCTGCTTGAGAATAACTGGCATTGAGGCTAGAGACAGCCAGGCATTAGCAGCCCATGTATCTCTGCTAGGGTTGTCCCGATACCGATACATCGGTACCAATACCAAGCATTTGAAAATTTTTCTACTGCTGTCCTCCTCCGTTCTGCTCTCCCCTCCATGCTCCGTGTCCCCCCTCCGTGCTACTGCTGTCTTCCTCCGTTCTGCTCGCCCCCTCCATGCTCCGTGTCTCCCTCTGTGCTACTGCTGTTCTCCTCCATTCTGCTCACCCCCTCCATGCTCTGTGTCCCCCTCTGTGCTACCGCTGTCCTCCATTCTGCTCTCCCCCTCAATGTTCCATGTCCCCACTTGGTGATGCTGCTGTCCTCCTCCGTTCTGCTCTCCCCCTCCATGTCCCACCTCCGTGCTACTGCTGTCCTCCTCCGTTCCGCTCGTCCCCTCCATGCTCCATGTCCCCCTCTGTGCTCCATGTCACCCTCCATATCCTCCTCCGCCCCCTCTGTCAGGATGGAGAGCGGCGGCGCTAAACTCAGCTCCTACCTTTTCCGAATGAACAGAGACAGTGATCAACTGACTCTGTCCATTTATATAACTGAAACATCGTAACCTGTGTTTACGATGCTTCAGTTTATGAATGAATAGGAGCCTCTGTCTCCTGTTCATTCATGTTCAGTGCAGCTGAGAAAGGGACTGGGGAATCTGTGTCCTTAGTCCATTTGTCTCAAAGGGGAGATGTCAGAGGTCTGTTAAGACCCCCGTTATATCACTAAAGCCCCCCAACAGGGCTAAGAAAAAAAATTGCAATAAAAAATAAAAATAATTAGTTGTAAAAAAAAAAAAACACTCTGACACCACCCACCCCCTAAGAAAGCATTGTAAAAAAACAACAAAAAATAGTAAAAAAATAATAATTGTAAAATAAAATAAATATACTGCCACATGACAAAAAAAAAAGTATCGGTAATCGGTATCGGCGAGTACTTAAAAAAAAGTATCAGTACTGGTACTCGGTCTTAAAAAAGTGGTATCAGGACAACCCTAATTTCTGGGATTTCCTTTCAGCAGCAGTGGGAGTGAGTTGGGAACACATGCCACTTTTCTTGGACACCTGGGGAGGAGGATAAAGGAACAAGGCTTTATTGGTCCAAATGACGCAGGCCCTGCTTGCTTGCTTTTAATCTACGCTTTTAAACCAGCATATGACCTTCCTATAACCCTGTGTGTGGCATATATATATCAGTGGACACATTCTGATGATTCGGGTGGAGTCCCTTGTGGTTGTCTCTGGCAGGCTATGGAGTGTGGGGGGGTCCCCATCTTGTATCATGAAGGCTATGGAGTGTGGGGGGGTCCCCATCTTGTATCATGAAGGCATTAACCTATACAGGCTTTGGATGTATATGATTAAAGCAGAGTTCCACCCAAAAGTGGAACTTCCACTTATTTGCTCCCCCCCACCCCCCAATGCCACATTTAGAACCTTTCAGGGGGGAATGGGTACCTGTTTTTGACAGGTTCCTGTCCCCACTTCTGGATGCCATTCCTTGGAAGTTATGCCTCTCTTCTTTGGCATGCGCAGTAGGGAACCATCTGTGTAGCCACATTTAGCGCTTGGATATTTATTCTTTGGCTAAAGTACTTGCCTTCGAAATAAATACTCAAGTGCTTTGTTGGTCAAACTGTGGGATGTTTCCACTGCTCCTAAACTCTGATGCCTCGTACACACGTATGGGTTTTCCGGCAGACTTTTTACCGCCGAGAAAACCAAGGGGAAAACCGAGAGCCCTACACATGGCTGTTTTTTCTGGCAGGAAAACTGTCATGAGAGCTTTGACCGGGAATCCCGACCATGTGTATGCTCCACCGCAGTGTTTCCCATAGGAAATGTGCCAGGAAAAAGACCGCCAGGAATCCTGGCAGGAAAAAAGAAGACATGTTCTAACTTTTGCCGCCGGGATTCCCGGCGGTTTTCCTGTCGGGAAAACTGCCATGGAGCCTATACACGGCCAGTTTTCCCGGCCAAAAGCTGTCATGGCAGTTTTCCAGACGGGAAAACGGGTCGTGTGTATGAGGCTTGATAAAAGCATATGTGTGCATAGAAACATGCTTTTATTGAGTTGATAATGTGGACAAAATCTCACCCAAGCTCTACCGCATGATTGTAGAATGATGAGCTGAATAACGGTGCTTAGGCTTGTTGTGTCCTATAAAGCCCCTGAACTATTTTATTGAGTTGAGTTCAGGGGCTTTGGCAAAAAAACACCAAAAGCTCCTAAACTAAAACTAAACTTTAGGAACAGCAGTGTGCATGAGGCCTATAGCAACAAGATTCTCCTGAAGATGCAGCTACTGTGGGGAACAAAACCTCAATTGTTACCTGAGTGCTCTGGTTCCAGTTGGGTGGCCCTATGCCCCCAGGTCTTGGATCCATTCAGCCCTTCACATGTACTGCCATAGCTCTCCTGGACTTCACAGTTAGGCTCGGTTTACATATGAGCTGCATGCAGCTCACAGCAGGGGAGCGGTGCGTGCTGGTTCGCCATTTCAGGTCTGATTTCAGGGCCGAATTCGGAACTAAAATGAACCAAAAGACGGACATCGCTTTTGTGCAAAGCTCACTGGACCTGCTGCGAAGATGTGTGAACCGGCTCCATAGAGAGCCAGTCAAAATCTCCTGCCATTGCGAACCGGATACATCCAATTCACAATGGTGTGAACCCAGCCTCAGTTCTGAACTGTTTTACTGAACTACCGGTAGTAATTCTCGGCTTGACTCTGTGAGTGAGTGTGAATGAGTAACTTATATAGCACTAACAAATGCAAACTAATTTGCCTCAAGGCGCTTGTAGCACTCTCTGCAGCAACGTTAACCTCACTGAGACACAGACTTATTGTTTTGAGGAGTCCATGTTTGTGCAGCTTTATAATCTGTTTTGCAGTATTCTGCAATGTTTGCATGTTCTTTGCAATTCTGACCCTGTTTTTCATTATGCTTACTTTATACCTGTTTAGTAAACTACATGTCCCAGGTATTCTCTGCCTAATTTGGGCAATTACCTATTCTGTTCAATTGTCTTGATGAGCAGGCTGGCACACGATATATGGAAGGGGCACTTCTAGAAGCTATTGCAATCTTAATTGCTTTATAGGTAAATAAGTTTATGACAGCACTTTGTATTGAGGGGTCTCCATAAAAGATTCACACTTTAAAAAAAAAAAAAAAAACTGGGAAGAAAACGAGCAGTAGACAATACTGCTGCATGGTGTCAGTGTGAGGCCACGTACACACGTCCGAGAACCTCGTCGGGCTAAACCCATCGTTCCGCCCGATGAGGTTCCCGATGAGCGGTCGGGAAAGCTCGTCGAGCCAAAGTCCTCATTGAACAACGAGGAAAAAGAGAGCGTGCTCTCTTTTTTGGCTCGACGAGCTTCCCAACGGGACGCTCGTCCGAAGTGTACACAATCAAGCTTCTTGCCAGACTATGTCTCCCAGCGAGCTCCTCGCTGGATTCTGCCGAGAAGCTCGGTCGTGTGTACGGGGCCTGAGAGAGTCATGCTGAAATCAGGTACCAGAGGGCGGCATATTACAACACCGAAAGTATAGTTAAAGCCATTTTTTTATTTCTTTTATTTTGTAGTATGAAATGAAATTTGTCTTCACTTGCTGTCTCAAAGACAAGTAATATACTACAACCCATCTGAAGGCAGCATTACAGCCTGAGCTAGGCACATAAAAGACAATTGTAACTGGCATTGATGCCCTGACTTAGACTTTAACTTGAAGTCCAATGGCAACATCTTTATTGCAGATAATTACACATAATGCCAACACTATTTAATTGTCTGTGTTTAATTGTGAGATGATCTAATGCCGCGATTAAAATGATCGTGTGTGTGCAAAATGTAGTTTTATGTCTTAAAAAAAAAAGTTTTTGTCGTTTTTCAAAATGTCATTTTTTGTGTCATAAAAAGAGATTGTGTGTGGGCAAAACGATGTTGAAAACGACGTTTTGAAACCCGCGCATGCTCAGAAGCAAGTTATGAGACTGAGTTTCAATGGAACAGAGCGCCGTCGAACGTGGTGTACGTCACCACGCTTTGCTAGAGCATTTTGGAAAAACGATGGTGTGTATGCAACGTCGTTTTGAAAAATGAAGTTTGAAAAACGTTGTTTTGTTTCGTCACATAAAATGTCGTTTTTTTTCATCACAAAAAGTGATCGTGTGTACGCGGCATTAGAAGCCCAGACCCTCCACAACTGCAATGCACTTGAATTATGAAGTGATTTGTGCAGCTGTCCTTTATGTAGCGTAACTTGTCATCTCCCCTCTTGATCTATTGAAGATCTATTGTTTTAACTTTTATTTTACAGTCCTATCAGACAAAGATCATGTAGTACTTTGTCCCATGTTTCTAAGTACTTTCTAAGTCTGGTTATGTGTACCAACCTGCCCCCCCCCTCCTCCTGCAGATGAGCCGACAACAGCTATGAAGGAGATGGCTGATTAATAGCTACAGCTTTTCTCAGCTGTGAACACTTTCCTGACACAATCACCGGTAAGAGCAGTGCACAGCCCGAAAACTGAAACATTCCCTCTCCCTTTGCATTACTCTTGCCGTTGCATAACGCTGGAAGGTTTTCACAGGTGAGACAAGCTGCAAATATGTATCATCTAAAGCATATGTGTCTAATACAAGGCCGGCAGGCACAATCATGCCAGCCAGGTAATTTAATTTCATATGGCCCTCGCGCCTCTCCTGCAGCTGCCAGACATCGCGTGGGGCACCAACGTGGACTGTTCTAAGCAATGAGGAAACTGAAAAGCCAGTTTTCTGCCAATTAAAGGGGTTGTAAAGCTTCATGTTTTTTCAAACACCTTGCACTCTTAGGCCCCCAGCCCCCCCTCCCAGGGCCATTTGAAGGAATTTGGTGTCCCCAAGCACCCCCCCCCCCCGCCCCGCATGCAAAGCCTACGTTAATGCTAAACTATTTTTTTTTCTATTCTTACCTCCCGTTCTTCCCTGTAGGCTGCCACTGTAGCGTGGCCAAACTCCTCTTCCCCCTGCCTCTTCCCCAGTCCCCTATCAGATAGTGACGGGTACTGTGCGTGGTACAGGAGATTCAGTTTTTCTGTCTTCCCGGCCGGACTGAAAGGAAGTGAGCACTCAGTGTGCACTTCCTGTCAGTCCGGCTGGGAACAAGAAACTGAATCTCCTGTACCACGCGCGGTACCCGGTCAGACTGACAGGACTCCAAGTGGAAGGAAGAGGAGCTTGGCCACGCTACAGCCTGGGAAGGTGAAGTTGGGGGCCCCAGGCAATTGTTTGTTTTGCCTGTCCTGTAGCGACGGGCCTGCCCCCCCCATTTTACTTAGCTGAGCCCCAAAACTCTGTGGGCGAGATCCTACGATGCTTTCCCCCAGCTTGAGGCAGCTCTTCATTTTGAGATTGATAACAGCGCAGCCATTGCCTCTCACTGCTGACAGTCAAATCAATGACATGGCGTGCCGGGGGGTGAGACCGAGTGATACACTTGGTGGCTACGGCCGCCGAGAGTATCACGCGGGAGTGCGCCCGCAAGCTAACCACCTTGTGGGGAGGAGCCGAGACACCCGCCAAGGGACCCCAGAAGACGAGGATCGGGGCCACTCTGTGCAAAACGAACTGCACATTGGAGGTAAGTATGGTATGTTTGTTATATAATAAACCTTTACAACCCCTTTAAGCAAACTCCCTGGAACCTCTCAACCTGCCTAGTTAAGATTCCTGTGTCAACATCAGCCTGGCGGGGTACAGCACTGCCACGATTCTTAAAGATACAACCGGCCCTTTGAGGGCAACCATAATGCTAATGCGGCCCGCAATGAAAGTGCGTTTGACACCCCTGATCTGTTAGCAGAAAAGAAAAGAAATCACTGCTCCAGGTGAGACCTGTAGACGATCAAGGATAATTAGATTACCAAGGTGCTGGCGATGCAAATAGCAATGATGATGAAGAAAAGAGGGAAGGACGGCCGCACTCCAAGGATTTTCAAACGAAAAAAGTTGTCTTTATTGTAAATCCAAAAACATGTACAGTCACAGCAATCACAGAAAACAGGACAGCCGACACGTTTCGCACTCGATCAGTGCTTAGTCATGGCTAAGCACTGATCGAGTGCGAAACGTGTCGGCTGTCCTGTTTTCTGTGATTGCTGTGACTGTACATGTTTTTGGATTTACAATAAAGACAACTTTTTTCGTTTGAAAATCCTTGGAGTGCGGCCGTCCTTCCCTCTTTTCTTCATCATCCCTGATCTGTTAGCGGTGGGGGTGGGTAGGAGGAATGGTGGCACTTTCACTTTTGAGGTTCACTTTAACTGAAGACATAACAATAGATTCCAATTCAATTTGTCAGTTTGGGTGCGATTTAGTGTTTCATACTAATTAACAGTAAAGCTCTTATTGGGGTATATACATTAGAGATATACAGTATTCTGCAAATATGAACAGAATTAATGACTGTAAAGAGTTATCTCCTTAAACAATTGCTTCATGAACAATTAAGTACTTTCTCTTAATGAGTTTTTCATCCCACACTTGAAATTTACATTTGTGTTTTGTTTTTTAATCCCGGATAACAGAGAACCAGACAAGAATAATACATTACCATTTGAAAGCACATATGCAGGATTTATTGTAAGCACTGAAATGAGGGGGACGTAATGTAACTACCAGAGATGTGAAAAACATCTGCGCAGATCAGCCCAGCTAGCTAGTGAATTTGCAGGTTTTATAGAGCGCTGGATAGACGTTTCCTGTTCATGTTTCATCTACAAAGTATACTGAGTATATTCTGAAATCAGTGCATAGTACGGTGTTGGTTGTTGGCAGGATATGGCGCACGTCTAGTGAGGATTTCAGGCTGTAATTTTTACTAGGAAATCGTGTCAAAAATGGAACTTCAGTCTACCGTAAAGCAGGGTATTGTTTTAAAACGAGGATCCATTAAAATCATTAACTACAACCATTTAACGTTTTTGTATCCTTTCCTTGCAATATGGGAGAAGCAGTACATAGAAAGTGTCGTAGACCAGCTTTTCTCAACCTTTTACTCCAGAGAAACCCTTGAAATAATTTTTATGTCTCAAAGAAATCTATCGAGGGTTATTGGGAAAATGCCCCCTACACTGGTGGTATGTGGGAAGAATGCCCCCCCCCCATTACAGGGGTGGTCATAATGACACCCTTGCAGTCTTGTCGCGGGCTCTGCCAAGTAATGTTGGACCTGGAACTATGCAGGCACCATCAGATGGGAGGTCAGTTGGTCACAGCTCAAGGGAACCCCTGGCTATTCTTGGAGGGACCCTAAGCTTCCATGAAACCTTGGTTGAAAATGGCTACTTTAGACACCGTTCTTGTTTTTGAACATAATACTTATATTGTTTTATGTTTTTTTCATTCCTTAGCCCTGAACAAGGGGGAGTTCTGAGCCCCCGAAACACGTTGCATTTTCTGATTACTGTATTGTGAAAAATAAAATCATTACTGGACTGAATAAAGCTTTGTGGCATTCTCATCCTTTAACGCTTTCTAGACCAGTGCTTCTTAACCTTTTTTCAGTCAAGGCACCCTTTAAATTTATAAAGGGTGCCTTGACTTGGTCCTACTTCAGCCCATTGAATATCATTGAAAACGGATCAAAGTAGAATCCTTGTCCTAACCATCCAATTTGTGACTTCTGACATGGTGATTACAGCTGCAGCTGGAAGTAGGACCAATGTAGCAGGGCAAAGTAGGATGATAGTCATACAACAGTCGTGTTGTATTAGTGCAAACTCAGCCTTAGGCCCCTTTCACACTACCGCAACTTCAAAGTCACGCGATTTTACCACGATTTTGTGCCTGCAATTTTCAGGGAAACTTGAGGTCTGTGAACCTGAACTTGCATCAAAGTAGTGCAGGAACTACTTTGAAGTCGGACTAATATGAATGCTTGTTATTGAAAATCATGGGGAACGACTTGTCATGTGACTTTGCAGTCCCAAGTCCTAGGACAAGTCATAGAAGTGTGAAAGGGGCCTTAAAGTCGGACCGACTTGTGTCGGACCAGTTAAGGCAGCTCTCATATGTAACCATTTATTTTTACACGTCATGTGATATTTGTTCCCAATGTCGGATTGTTTGTTTTACCAGTGTGAACCCGGCCTTAGGCCAGGTCCACACTGGTACGACACGACAGTAGTACCAGTTTGGATCCGACTTTGCCCTCGACTTGAAGTCCGACATGCGTCTGACTTCATTGAACTGGGATCTGACTTTGATCCCCGACAATACCAAACACTGTGTTTGGTATGAATCTTTAGGGGAACTCCATGCAAAATGTAAAAAACAAAACAAAAAACGGCATGGGTCCCTCCTCTAAGAGCATACCAGGTCCTTCGGTCTGGTATGGATTTTAAGGGGAACCCCTATGCCGAAAGACACCATGGGGTCCCCCTAAAAATCCATACCAGACTCTTAGGCCTCGTACACACGAGGCAATAGATTTGTTCAAAACGGTCTGTCCGACTGATTTGAACAAATCTGTCTGTTTGGATTTTGGTTTGCTCGCGTGTACACACGAGCAAACCAAAATCCCCGCCAGCAGACGGCGCGCTGACGTGGCGGTGACGTTGACGCCGCCACGTCACCGCACCAGGAAGTAAAACACTTCCGCGCATGCGCCGAATCCATTCGGCGCCGGTGCGAGACGACATGTCTGCTGGTAAGTGTACTAACCAGCAGACATGTCGGGCGGACAGGTTCCCACCCGATAGATTTCAAAGCATGCTTTGAAATCTGTCGGGTGGCCAAATCCGTCGGCTCGTAGAGAATGCCATAGAGTGTGAACACCACAGCGCAGGTTGAAGATTCCCAGACTGGCAGGATGAGAATCAGGAAGGATGGTAAAGAGATCTTTTGACTGAAATATATAGGAATCTAAAGAAAGACCTACTTCACCTATGTAGCTCTCCCTATTTTCTGATCATCCCAAGTTCCTGCCCTTTCTTTCCAGCCAGTCAAGTAGTGTAGTGTTTTGTCCTTTTAAATCGGCTGTAAACCCCACCCCCCAAATAAAAAAAACCCACAAGACAAAGGCATAATGAGCACTAGCATACTAGCTCATTATGAATTACTTACCTTCAGGGCCGCCATCAGGGGGGTACAGGCAGTACCCCCCCCCCGGACCTTTTTTTTAGGGGTCCGGAGGTCCCCAGATGGCAATCCCCTCTCTTTTTTTATTTATTTATTTATTTATAAAAAATATATTTTTATTTAATTTTTTTATTAAAGGGACATTTTTTTAGGGGTCTGGAGGTCCCCAGGGGCCCGGAGATCCCCAGGGCCCCAGATGGCAACCCCCCTTTTTTATATATATATATATATATATATATATATATATATATATATATATATATATATATATTTTAATTATTATATTGAAGGGCCCAGAGGTCCCCAGGGTCCCCGGATGACAACCCTTCTTTTTTTATAAAAATGTTTTACATATATATATATATATAATTTTATTAAAGGGCTCAGATGTCCCCAGAGCCCCATGTGTCAAACCCCCTTTTTTTGATAAATATTTTTTTTTTTTTTTTTATTAAAGGGCTCAGATGTCCTCAGGGCCCTGGAAGGCAACCCCCTTGTTTATTAATTTTTTTATAAATGTTTATTTCATATATACACATACATACATTATATATATATTGTACAGGACGCCGGGGTTGGGTCCTAGACGGGTGCTATACGGCACCACTATTTGGACTATGGTCCATTTAAATAGAGGTGGAAGGTTCAGGGGGTCACCCAAAAGTGGGTGAAAAGTTCCAGGCAGGCGCTAATTGAGAGAGGACTGGCTTGCAGTCTTCTCTATCTTTAATAAAGTAGTTTGGGGCCTGGAATTTTGGAGGCTCCAAAGTGTTATTCGGGTGGGACGGAGCCTCCACTCCTAAACCTTGGGAGTCAGCGCACAAGGTGTTAACTCTCACAGAGAACCACCCATTAAAGCAGGAAGTGGTGCTGGAGGTGGTGAGTGAGTTTGGAGAGTGCACCTAATGAGGACAAGATGGAAGTCTGCTAGCTGCACAGTGAGGACTTTTGGAATGCAGGGGATGAGGACTTGTCTTCCCACAAACCGTATGTCGTTTACTTTCACTGTTTTGTGCTGGAAATAAGCAGACTTTTTTTTTGTTGACGCTGGAGCCAAGCGGACTTTTAAGTTATAGTTTTCTGTCATGCTGAGAAAGCCTTGTTTTGCTTTTCTGTAAATAAAAACCCTTTTTCTTCAAACCAACGATTTAAGAACTGAATCCCTGCTGAGCTATAGCCCCAAACGTTACAATTGGTGGAGAATGCGGGCACAGTGCATTTGCAGCCGCAAAACTGTTTAAAACTAAAACTGACATTTAACGGGACAGTGTGCTTATGGCATGTCTTGGGTGAAGTCAGCCCAATCATTGCAAGCAACAAGCAAAAGCATGGAGGAGGTTAACAAGGCTCTGGCACAAGCCACCGTGACCCAGCAGCAAGCGTTGGCAGAGGCAAACTGACGCCATGAGGAAGCGATGGCTCAGCAGCAAGAAAACACGCGACTGTTAGTCGCCCAGTTTACAGCGCAGCAGGAGTCCTCTCAAGCACAGGTGGCTGCCTTGCAGGAGGCAGTACAGCGGCTAGCTCAGGGACGAGAGCAAGTGGTCGTTGCCGCTGGCAACCAAGTGTCCGTGAGAGCCAGCCATTTTTTACAAAAGTTGACTCCCAGCGATGATGTAGAGGCCTTTTTACTACCTTTGAAAGGGTAGCTGAGAGAGAGGGATGGCCCCGTGACCAATGGGCTGGCATTATCTCCCCTTTTCTTACCGGTGACCCACAAAAGGCCTATTTTGATCTCCCATCGGAGCATATCAGTGACTATGAGCGATTGAAGCCAGAGATCCTGGCGCGCCTGGGGGTAACCACAGCTGTCCGGGCTCAGAGGGTGCATCGCTGGTGGTACAAACCTGACAGACCACCCAGGTCCCATATGCACGAACTGATACAGTTGGTCAAAAAGTGGCTGCAGCCCGAAAAGTTGTCCGGTCCACAAATGGTGGAACGGGTGGTGATGGACTGGTACCTGCGGTCCCTGCCAGAGGACCTACAGCGCTGGGTAAGCCATGGAGACCCTGCAACTGCTGACCAGCTGGTTGAGTTGGTTGAAAGGTATACCGTTGTAGAGGATTTGCTTGGGCCTGCCAAGCGTCGGGAACCCACACTAAGGATGTCCAGACCAGCCCCAACACCTAGGAGAGAGGCACTGCCAGACATTGGAACCCGAAAACCTGCACCAGCTTCCGTAGAAGCACGAAGGTTGGCACCTGTTCAAAGAATGGAGAACCTTCAGTGTTGGCGATGTCGGTCCTGGGGGCATAGCCGGGCACAATGCCCACTGCAGGAGGAGCCTATGGAGTGCGGAACTGGACGGAGAAGCTCCTTCTATGTGCAAAGTGTGTGTACCACTCATCTTGATCTGGCTGCAGGACGATTTGAGTGTGAAGTGTGGGTGAACCACCTTCCTGCCAGGGCCCTACTGGACTCTGGTAGCATGGTAACATTAGTACATGCCAGGGTACTTGGGAGGCTTGGACCAGTGACTAAAACTTTTCGGGTAGTGTGTATCCATGGGGACACCAAGGAGTACCCCTTGGTCCCGGTGACTGTCTCTTATGGCCATGCCTCCGTTACACAGGAGGTCGGGGTGGTAAACAGTTTAATTCATGACATCATAGTGGGGCGGGACTGTCCCATATTTCTAGAACTATGGAACGAGGTACAGATGGGGCTACCAGGGGAACTGGGGACACTGGGCCTGGAAGGGACAGGGTCTGAAGGGCCCGGACCTGAAATACACCCCTCTGATATGGAAATACCTGTCATTGATAATGAAGTTGTAGGGAATGCTAATGTGGAGGATTATGCCCCTGACCCAGGTCTTAAACCCGAGTTGATCTCTGAGGGGGGGGGAAGCCTTCCCCTTACAAGTTATGCTGGGGGACGATGATGAGGAGCTCTCCCCGGTTGAGGAGGATGAAGGGGAAACATCCTCAAGGCCTCCCTCTGTTGTTGATGGGGTCCCACAAATGCCAGATGCAGATCAGAGGTTCCCTCACTTTGCGTTGAAGGGGAACTTACTTTATCGAGTGGCTGAGAGCCGAGGGGAAACTATAGAGCAGTTGCTGGTTCCCCAACCATATAGGCGGATGCTCCTCGATCTAGCCCACAACGATGCACTGGGAGGGCACCTGGGGGCGGAGAAAACAGAGGCCAGGATAACCGACCGGTTTTACTGGCCAGGGTTGAAGGCCGAGGATTTAAAGGTACTGTGCGTCCTGTCCCATTTGCCAGTTAACTGCCCCAGTGCCACACTATAGAAACCCTCTGGTGCCCTTGCCAATTATCGAAGTCCCGTTTGAGCGGATCGCTATGGATCTGGTGGGACCCCTGGTAAAGTCGGCACGGGGGCACCAATACATATAGGTCATCCTAGATTACGCAGCTAGGTATCCAGAAGCCGTACCTTTGAGGAAGACCTCCTCTAAGGCCATTGCCAAGGAATTGTTTCAGATGTTCTCACGAACTGGGTTCCCTAAAGAGATCCTGACAGACCAGGGTACCCCTTTTATGTCAAAGGTGATGGCGGACTTGTGCAGACTGTTTCAAATTAAGCAGTTGCGGACGTCCGTCTACCACCCGCAGACCGATGGCCTAGTCGAAAGATTTAATAAAACCCTAAAGTCCATGTTGAAAAGAGTGGTCCAGAAAGATGGGAAGGATTGGGATATGCTACTCCCTGCCCTGTTGTTTGCTATCCGGGAGGTCCCACAAGCGTCCACGGGTTTCTCGCCATTTGAGTTAGTGTATGGACGAAGGCCCCGGGGGTTACTCGACCTGGTAAAAGAAACGTGGGAAAGTGAGTCCTCACCGCACAAAACGGTGGTAGAGCATATCTCTCAAATGCGAGAGAGGGTGGCTAAGGTGATGCCGCTGGTGAGGGAGCACATGCAGAAGGCTCAGGATGCCCAAAGGAGAGTGTATAACAGGTCGGCTGAAATTAGACAGTTCCAAGTAGGAGACCGGGTGGCTGTTCTAATACCCACGGTGGAGAGTAAATTCTTGGCCAAGTGGCAGGGCCCATTTGAGGTAGTAGAGAAAGTCGGTGAGGTGGACTACAAGGTACACCAGCCGGGGAAAAGAAAACCATACCAGATCTATCACATTAATTTGTTGAAACCCTGGAGAGACCGAGAACAAGTGTCCGCGGTAGTAGGGGTACAGTCAGGGGACCATGCAGGGATCGACTTGGTGCAGGTTTCTGCTACCCTGACTAGGCCCCAAACCCAGCAAACAAAAGAGTTTCTACAAAGAAAAAGAGACATGTTTTCAGAGTTGCCCGGTTGCACCAACGTCATCGAGCATGACATTGTGACCGAGCCCAATGTAAAAGTCAGGTTAAAGCCTTACCGTATCCCAGAAGCTCATAGGGTGGCAGTGTCAGAAGAGGTTAAAAGAATGTTCGAGCTTGGAGTCATTGAAGAGTCGCAGAGCGAATGGTCAAGTCCAATTGTGTTGGTACCCAAGCCCAACGGCACCCTCCGCTTCTGCAACGACTTCAGAAAGCTTAATGAAGTCTCCAAGTTTGACGCATATCCCATGCCACGGGTAGATGAGCTAATTGAGAGGTTGGGTCCTGCCAGGTACATTACCACGCTGGACCTCACAAAAGGGTACTGGCAGATTCCCCTGACTAAGGAAGCCAGAGAGAAGACAGCCTTCTCTACTCCGGAAGGCCACTTCCAATATAAGAGGATGCCATTTGGTCTACACTCAGCCCCTGCCACGTTCCAAAGAGCCATGGACAAAACTCTGCGTCCACACCAACGGTACGCTTCTGTCTACCTAGATGACATAGTCATCTTCAGCACTGATTGGGAGTCCCACCTTCCCCGGGTTCAGGCAGTCGTAGACTCCCTGAGAAGAGCAGGGTTCACCATCAACCCCGAGAAGTGTGCCATTGGGATGGAGGAAGCAAAATACCTAGGGTATATTGTGGGTAGAGGCCTGGTAAAGCCCCAAATGAGTAAGGTGGAAGCCATACAGGACTGGCCCCGTCCCCTAACCAAGAAGCAGGTCAGAGCGTTTTTGGGCATAGTTGGCTATTATAGAAGGTTCGTCCCCAACTTTGCCACTATTGCTGCACCGCTGACCGACCTGACCAAAGGCACAAAGTCAGTGATGATAAAGTGGAACGCCGAGGCCGAGACAGCTTTTCAAAAGCTTAAGACAGCTTTGTGCCAAGATCCGGTGCTGGTAGCTCCAGATTTTACAAAAGATTTTGTAGTGCAGACAGATGCTTCAAGTGAAGGGTTGGGAGCGGTCCTGTCACAGGAAATCAATGGAGAAGAGCACCCTGTGGTTTTTCTTAGTAGGAAGCTGACGGCAGCTGAGAGAAACTACGCGGTGGTGTCATCAAGTGGGCTTTGGACTCCCTACGATATTTCCTCCTGGGCAGGAAGTTTCGCTTAGTGTCAGACCACGCTCCCCTTACCTGGATGAGACAAAATAAGCAGACCAATGCCAGGGTAACAAGGTGGTTCCTTTCTCTCCAGGAGTTCAATTTCGTGGTAGAGCACAGACCTGGGAGACAGCATCAGAATGCCGATGCTCTCTCCCGAGTCCATTGTATGGTGTCTACTGGTGCCTCCAACACCTCCGCGTTGAGGCAGAGGGGGGGGATATGTACAGGACGCCGGGGTTGGGTCCTAGACGGGTGCTATACGGCACCACTATTTGGACTATGGTCCATTTAAATAGAGGTGGAAGGTTCAGGGGGTCACCCAAAAGTGGGTGAAAAGTTCCAGGCAGGCGCTAATTCAGAGAGGACTGGGTTGCAGTCTTCTCTATCTTTAATAAAGTAGTTTGGGGCCTGGAATTTTGGAGGCTCCAAAGTGTTATTTGGGTGGGACGGAGCCTCCACTCCTAAACCTTGGGAGTCAGCGCACAAGGTGTTAACTCTCACAGAGAACCACCCATTAAAGCAGGAAGTGGTGCTGGAGGTGGTGAGTGAGTTTGGAGAGTGCACCTGATGAGGACAAGATGGAAGTCTGCTAGCTGCACAGTGAGGACTTTTGGAATGCAGGGGATGAGGACTTGTCTTCCCACAAACCGTATGTCGTTTACTTTCACTGTTTTGTGCTGGAAATAAGCAGACTTTTTTTTGTTGACGCTGGAGCCAAGTGGACTTTTAAGTTATAGTTTTCTGTCATGCTGAGAAAGCCTTGTTTTGCTTTTCTGTAAATAAAAACCCTTTTTCTTCAAACCAACGGTTTAAGCACTGAATCCCTGCTGAGCTATAGCCCCAAATGTTACAATATATATATATATTTTTTTTTTATTAAAGGGGATGAAAAGCCCCATTTTTTGTAATTTCCTTTTATTAAAAAAAAAATATTAAAGGGCCCAGAGGTCCCCAGGGCCCCAGATGGCAACCACCCTTTTAAAAAAAATAAAAAATAATTATACATTATGCTTCTCAATTTCAGGCGGCAGCACTCCCCCCCCCCCCCAGTTCTCTGCTCCAGGGGGCCCATGCCTGAAGCTGTGTAAGGGGCCCCAAAATTCCTGATGGCGGCCCTGCTTACTTTAGATTGAAGCCGTCCTCGTCTCCCCCTCTGGCCGCAGATATCTCTCTGGAAGGTTACTTCCAGGTAAGCGGCGAATACGTCCCTTCGCCAGCAAAGCCAGCATTAGCCATTGAGAAAACCGGCATTCTCAGTGCGCCTGCGCCATTGTCTACGGCACTGTGTATTCCTTTTGCAAATTTCTCCTAAACCGTGTAGGTTTAGGAGATATTGTAAACACCTACAGGTAAGCCTTAATCTAGGCTTACTTGTAGGTGTAACTTACCACAGAGGGTTTACAACCATTTTAAAAGCATATGAATACTGGGATCACTGTATTCTGAGTGCAATGTCACTGGACACATCTTCTTAATGCGCGGTATCACATGCATAGTAGTTTCCCAGTTGCTATTCTTTCATGCAGTACTATATCATTCATTCCAGTCATCCCGACCAGGGTCTGTATTTGAAGTTACAGAGATAGAATGAGGCGACTGCTTGTTAGGCCTCATGCCACGGACGTTTTTACAGCCACTTTTATGAGCGTTTTTTGCAGCTTAAAAACGCCTCTTCATGTTGGCCCCCCCCGCTCCAAAGCACCAACCTCTCCCCATGTTGAGGGCATCGCCCGCCCCCCCTTTCCTGACCTGCCAGGCTGCAAGCTCAGATAAGGGTCTGGTATGGGCAGATAAGGGTCTGGTATGGGCAAGGCCCCCCCCAAACCTTACCAGGCCTCATGGTTTAAAAACGCCTGTGGGTGCCGGCTACATAAAGTGGAATTTTAGCCTTAACAACTTGATAAAAAAAATAATGTTCTTTAGCAAGAAACATACATTTGCATTAATAATAATGCTACCAAAGTTATTTGCTGTAACTTGCCTCCAGCATTGCTACTGTTATGCCGCATACACACAAAGTTTTTCCAACTTCATCATAAAAAACGATGTTGCCCACACACCATAGTTTAAAAAAAATAAGAAACAGAGAGTGGTGATGTACAACACGTACGACGGCACTCTAAAGGGGAAGTTCCATTCGCCTTTGGGCTGCTTTAGCTGATTCCTTGTTAGTAAAAGACGATTTGCGCTTTTCCGTCTGTTACAGCGTAATGAATGTGCTTACTCCATTATGAACGGTAATTTTACCAGAACGAGCGCTCCCGTCTCATAACTTGCTTCTGCGCGGGTTTAAAATGTCGTTTTAGCCCACACACGATAATTTTTTACAACCCGAAAAACGTCATCGTTTAAAACGACGTAAAAAAATGCAGCATGTTCTAATTATTTGTAGCGCCTATGTACTTTCAGTCCAGGTGCTATCTTAAATTTAGAGGGGGGTGGGAGAGTTATGTAGCTCTCATCCATGTGTATTCTGTAAATTTGACTTTCTGTCTAACTAGGCTGTGCTGTCAGTGGAGTTCAGGTCAGAGCGCCTTTTTGCCAGCAGCCAATCAGAGGGGGTTTTCCTTTTCGGGGGATCCTGGGGGAGGGTACTTCTAGTTAGGCGCCATGTTGGGCGGGGGAGTTTGAGGTTGGATCTGAGTGCGACACCCACTTTTAGGGTGTGCGCACATCACGGCCTCGGCGATGTGGCCTACCATGCCTAGGGCGCACGTGCTACACATTGTCTTTGGTTCCGGGACCATGTTGGCCCAGAGCAACTGAAGCGGAGATGGGACCCAGTGACTTATTAGGTCCCCCATCTTTTGAGAGAAGATCCCAAGCGAGTTGTGCTGTTCGGTGGGGAGTTAGTCTGAGGAGAGCCCGGAGGCATGCAATCCAATAGGGCCTAGACAAGCCATCGGGGATCAAGGTGACCAGACACTGGGAGTTTGTCTTATGGCCACCTGTCAGTCGGTGACCGAAAACCAGGAACTACCTAAGGGAGATTCAGGCAACTATTTTCATTGGGAAGGAATCGCTCCATTGGACTACGTTCCAGAGCTAGGGCCTGTGGCAGAGGTTCCACTCCAATCTTTGAGCCAAGTCTGTGGCAGAGACTCGTTCTCCTTCTCAAGGGTCCCAGTGATACTCTGGCTGCCAGTTCTGTGAGAGAGACTGTCCAGGTACACTATACTCACTCCGGCTGGAGTGGCAACGAAGCAAAGGTATTGTTGAAGCAGGACTGCTTCTGCAAAGTTAAGGCCTGAATTTGCAATTCTCCTTTCACCAATCTCTCTCTGTCTACTTCAAGTTAATCGTTGCCGTGTTTTGGCAAGAGAATAAAAGCACAGAAAACGACACCCTGCTGTTTGGACATTCCGTCATTGCTCACATCACCTCATCATCATCATACCCCTAGATGCATCAAAAAAGGTAACACGCTGTCCCAAATTTATCCAGCGGCTCCTGAGGGGGTAGAGCTACATATTTTTTTGTCATTTTTCAGAACCTGAAAAATGATGTGTAGCCCACACACGATCATTTTAAATGACGTTTGGAAAAACAACGTTTTTTTCATGCCGAAAAGTGATCGTGTGTACGCGGCATGAGACCCCTTTCACACTTGGTGCTTGAAAACTGCCCATAAAATGTTGGACATTTTGAGGTGCTTTTGCATCGCTAGTGTGGCATTAGTAGTGCGCTTTTTTAAGGTCACGTGACAACTTGACCTAAAAGAAAAAAGAACCATTTACAGCACTTTTGAAGCTCTTTTGCAGCGCTTTTCAGGCGCTTTTGAAGCGCTTCCCATTCATTTCAATGGAGAGGGGCACCCAAACATGCTCTAAAGTAGCTGCTTGCAGGACTTTTTTCACCACCCTGCCAGCGCACTGCGTTAGTGTGAAAGCATTAATAAAATGTATGGGAAGCAGTTTTCAGGAGCTTTTCAGGCGTTATTTTTAGCGCAAAAGCACCTCAGTGTGAAAGGGGTCTTACTTCTTCTTGTAGGCTGCCATTTTGCTGAAACCCAAAGCCCCAGCAGTAAATTATAAAGCATCAATTTACAGTTTCAAAGAACAATTACATCCCTGGAATGCTGGAAATGCAAACTGTCACATTTATATATATGTATAATTCCGCACTTAGGTTTAAATATGGCTGCCGCCTCCCCTGGAAATTTCACTGCGTGAAGTAGAGTGCAATATAAATATAAAGAGGTAGGTGTCGCTGGCAAGAGACTTCGTAATATATTGACCAAAATCTTCATCCATAAACAGAAAACACAAAATATATACTGTATGTAATATCCTATAATAGTCCAAAGTGAATTGTGTAATCAATATCCATAAACGTAACTCTCCAAAGTGACTGGTGCCGAATTCCAAAGTAACTATGTACAATAAATTCAGCAGATTTGAATTTACGCTTTTCAAGCTTTTGGCACTAGTGAGTGCCTTTTTTATACATAAAAAAAGTTATTTTTTTCTAGAGCCTGAAAAACATTGTGTGTACGCGGCATGAGTGTCCGTCCTTTCCATCCATCCACATGCTGATATCCTGTGATTTGGATTGGATACCTGGAACAAAGGCTAATCTGACTACATGCGTTTTACCCCTGTAGGGGGTGCAGCTATATGCTGAATGTGGAACATGAGTGTTGATCACATTCTGCACAGAAGTTGTGACCAATTTGTCGTATATAGTCACTTGGGAATTCGGCACCAGTCACTTTGGAGAGTCACGTTTATGGACATTGATTGCAGAAGTGGCTTTGGACTATTATAGGATATTACATATATATTTTGTGTTGCTTTTTATACACATTTCCTTTACTAGCACTTTATCATGATGTTTATGGATGGAGATTTTGGTACATAGCAATAATTGCATAGTTTTAACCTCCCTGGCGGTATGATTCTTTCTGATTTTAGGTGCTGAAAGCCATTATTTGCAAGGGAATTTGGCGTTTTATACTGTAGGCTTGTAATTCTTAGGAATAACTTACTTAAATCTATCCAAACAAGAGTCTAATAGGCATCCCGGGTATGATTTTTTATTAAAAATTATAATATAATAAATAATTATACATTTTTTTAACAAATAATAATATAATTATAGTAAAAATTATTCAATAATGTAATCAAATCAAAATCACTGAAATTTGCTCAGTTGCAGAATGGTCGCTGTCATTATTTTTTTTTTTTTTTATGACGAATTTCCCCAAAAATCGCTTTTGCTAAATTCTGCAAGTGATTCTGATTTATTATCGCTGTTTTTTAGCTGCTCTAAAATTTTTTTGCCATAAAGGGACACTTTTGGTTGCTATGGGCAATCTACAGTTTGCAGGGAGAAAGAACAGTTTTTATTATATAAAAGGACATGTAGTGCACAGGGCAGACCATTAGGGACATGGGGGGTGTGTATTTTTTACATACAGTATTGTAATCTATAAGATTACAGTATACTGTATGTATAGTGATTGTTTACATTTTTGAATTTGGCGCCGTTCTCCGTCCCCGTGCGTCGTAACGTCGCAGGGAACGGAGATCGGCGGCACACGGGGACGCTGTGTGAATCGAGCGAGCACCCGCTCGCTCACACAGCGCGGATGCATCGCTGGATCCACGGAGAAGGTAATTAAACAGTCTCTGTGGATGCTGCAAGGCGAGCCCGAGCCTGACTCGGGGTTACCGATTGTAGCACAGAAATCTAACCCCGAGTCAGACTTGGGAACACCGCCAGGGAGGTTAAGGTAGTATCTGGATGTGATATAGTGGGTGGACGTGTCTGGAAGTTCCCCACCTTGACCACTGGGGGCATGGACATTCATTTAGGCCCTTTTCACACTGGGGCGGGAGGTGTGTGGCAGTATAGCGCCGCTTAACATAGCGGCGCTATACCGTCGGAATTGCCGCGGGATTCGGCCGCTAGCGGTGCGGTATTAACCCCCTGCTAGCGGCCAATAAAGGGTTAATACCGCCCGCAATGCGCCTCTGCAGAGGCGCATTGCGGGTGGTATTACCGCAGTTTCCTATTGTTTTAAATGGGAAGGAGCGGTATACATACCGCTCCTCTCACCACTCCAAAGATGCTGCTTGCAGGAGATTTTTTTCTCTCCTGCCAGCGCATCGCCTCAGTGTGAAAGCCCTCGGCTTTCACATTAAGAAGGCCGGGCAGGAGTTTTTCAGACGGTATTTAGGTGCTATTTTTAGCGCTGTACCGCCTGGTCTAAGTCCATTTGTCCTTCCGTGGATCATGTTATTCTTACATAGCAATTAGCTAGATGGAATAATGCTGTGAGAACTCTTTGTGCACCCCTATGAGATATATACAGTCATGCTCAAAAGTTTGCATACCCCGGCAGAAATTGTGACATTCTGGCATTAATGTGACTGATCATGCCAAAAAACTGTCTTTTATTTAAGGATAGCAATCACACAAAGCCATTTATTATCACATAGTTTTTTGGATCCTTTTTAAATCATAATGATAACAGAAATCACCCAAATGGCCCTGATAAAAAGTTTACATACCCTGGAATGTTTAGCCTTGGTACAGACACAGAAGGTGGCACACACAGGTTAAACTAGCAATTAAAGGTTAATTTCCCACATTTCTGGCTTTTTAACCACTTCCTTACTAATTTCAGCTTGCGGCACTGCGTCGCTTTAACTGACAATTGCGCGGTCGTGCGATATGGCTCCCAAACAAAATTGGCGTCCTTTTTTCCCCACAAGTAGAGCTTTCTTTTGGTGGTATTTGGTCACCTCTGCGATTTTTATTTTTTGCGCTATAAACAAAAAAGGACGACAATTTTGAAAAAAAATACAATATTATTTACTTGTTGCTATAAAAAATAGCCCAATTTAAAAAAAAAAAAAATCAGTTTAGGGCGATACGTATTCTTCTACATATTTTTGGTTAAAAAAAAAAAAAAAAATCGCAATAAGCGACTGGTTTGCGCAAAAGTTATAGCGCCTACAAAATAAGGGACAGAATTGTTATTTTTTATTATTTTTATTTTTTTACTAGTAATGGCGGCGATCTGCGATTTTTATTGCGACTGCGACGTTATGGCGGACACTTTTGACACATTTTTGGCACCATTCACATTTATACTGCAATCAGTGCTATAAATATGCACTAATTACTGTATAAATGTGACTGGCAGGGAAGGGGTTAACACTAGGGGGTGAGGAAGGGGTTAATGTGTTTCCTGCATTGTGTTCTAACTGTGGGGGGAGGGGGGTGATCGATCTGTGTCCCTATGTACTAGGAACACAGATCGGTATGCTCTCTCTATGACAGGACGCTGTCATTGTGAGAGCCGGCAATGAGAGATGATCTCATATGTTTACATATGAGATCATCTCTCATTGGCCCATCAGATCGCATCGCAAACGGCCACTCTGATTGGCCGTTCGCGGCGATCTGTGATTGGCTGTGTCCAAGGGACACGGGCAGTACACAAGTTCCCCGCTGCGCGCTCTGGAGCGCGCGCTGGGAACGAGGAAAGGGGCTGCCGTGAAAACACGGCAGCCCGGAGATTTAGAGCCACCCTGCGGCCGTATATACTCGTACGGCCGTAGGGAAGTGGTTAAACCACAATTAGTGTCTGTGTATGAATAGTCAATGAGTTTGTTAGCTCTTACATGGATGCACTAAGCAGGCTAAACACTGAGCCATGAACAAGTAGAAAAGAACAGTCAAAAGACCTGCATAACAAGGTAATAAAACTTCACAAAGATGGAAAAGGATATAAAAAGATATCCAAATCCTTGAATATGCCAGTCAGTACTGTTTAATCACTTAAGAATGGGAAATTAGTGGATCTGTTGATACCAAACCAAGGTCAGCTAGAAAGATTGCAGCCACAACTGGTGGAAGAATTTCTCACCATTATTTTCCAAAGCAGCCTGTTTTTACCCTGAGGTTACCTGTGGGTTTCTCTTTGTATCCCGAACAATTTCTGTGGCAGCTGCGGCTGAAAGCTTTCTTGATCTACCTGACCTTGGCTTGGTATCAAGAGATTCCCAAATTTTCCACTTCTTATTAACTGATTGAACAGTACTGACTGGCATATTCAAGGCTTTGGATATATTTTTATATCCTTTTCCATCTTTGTAAAGTTTCATTACCTTGTTACGCAGTTCTTTTGACTGTTCTTTTCTACCTCCTCATGGCTCGGTGGCTAGCCTGCTTAGTGCATCCATCTGAGAGCTAACAAACTATTTATACAGACACTAATTGTGATTTAAAAAGCCACACATGTGGGAAATTAACCTTTAATTGCCATTTTAACCTGTGTGTGCCACCTTCTGTGTTTGTACCAAGGCCAAACATTCCAGGGTATGTAAACTTTTTATCAGGGCCATTTGGGTGATTTCTGTTATCGTTATGATTTTTATTTTTTACATAACAAATGTGTCATACTTATCTCCACTGTGCAGTTTGTTTTGCACAGAGTGGCCCCGATCCTTGACTTCTGGGGTACCTCGGCAGCTCTCGGGGCTCCTCCTTGCATTGTATAACCCCCTAGGGGAAGCACTGTCTCCCGGGGGAGTTACCTTGCGGGCACGCTCCCAAGTTCATCATTCGGCGTCCATAGACGCCGAATGTAGGACTTGGCCCCGCCCCCTGGACCTGCATCATTTGATTTGATTCACAGCAGCGGGAGCCAATGGCTGTGCTGCTATCAATCTATCCAATCAAGAGCCGAGAACCCTGGGCAGAGGGACAGCGCATCTCCGCCATTGGAAATTCCAGGGCTCAGGTAAGTAAAGCGGGGGTGCTGGGGGGCCGGTCACTGCCAGGTGTTTTTTCACCTTAATGCAAACAATGCATTAAGGTGAAAAAACACAAGGGTTTACAACCCCTACAATCCCTCCCCTCAGGGATGTTGTCCCAAGGGAGGGGGCGAGCACGCTGACTAACCCCCAGCCAGAACAGCTCGGATGATGGGGGCAAGCTTACTGAGGAGGAACAGAAAGTGAGAAATTCAGACAAAAGAAAAAAAAATTAGAAGGGAAATTGAAGGAAAAGGTAAGTGAACCAACAATGCACTAGCTTAAAGGAACCTATTTAGAAAATACAAAACAAACCTTTACAACCCCTTTAAATTGTGGATGTGCATGGATTATTTTTGGAAAATAAGAATATTGTGTAATGTCACTTTAATCATTGAGAATTCTCTCTTTATCGCTACACCCTCTAGAAACATCTAAGAAATAATTATTTTACTTAGTCATAAGCAGTTCTGCTAATTGGCTGGAAAAATGGTAATTTACCCCAAAGCCCTTAGCAAAACTATTTTCCTTTATGAATTATATTGGGACACATTTATAGATGTGGGTTCAGGTCATGCAGAATTTAAAATGTGTTTGGTAAATCAATAAGGAGATTTTTTGGTTTGTTAAAAGACACATTTTAATGGAACAAAAAATCTTAAATGGCAACATTTATGTCCAGATAAAACAGATTGTGGTGATGAATTGAGATTTTTTTTGCGTGAGTGGATTAAAAAGTTCCCTTTTAGATTGCTTTCTTGGAGAGCTAACCATTATATTTTAGAAGAATATATTTTTTAATATAATAAACTGTTAGTGCTTGCCTTCCTGCTAGAGCGTTCTCATTAAACATAATAAGTAGTATCTCTCAATGGGTCCATGTTTAGATATATTGCATTGATTTCAGTATTGTTTTACTTTAATGTAAGACTTCTATAATGCACTAGTAAATGTCCTGTGGGATTTTTAAGTGTTTTAGATCTGATTTATGGTTAAGGGTCCTGCAGAGACAACACTTAATGCACAGCCATTTTTAAGTCCATGTCAAGAATCTGTAAGCCATAATTGCATCAGTTGTATCCTCATGAACCAAGCTACGTCATTTGTATTAAGGTGAACCCTTAGGATTTTTTTTTTTTACATGGATGACACCTGCATTGCCATATTGTCATTGACCATATGGTTTTATAATATAAACAAGACCAAGGAAAATCCAAGCTTTACTCACCGGCCAGCCCGCTGGCAACCAAATCAACTTTTCCTGACAGACTCCATGGCAGCCTACGTGTGGGTTAATCCCGCCTCCTCTCCAATGCTATAGGACCCCATACCCATAAAGCTTTGCTCACCTTCAGTACTGGTGTTTCTTTTTTGTCCTCCTCCATGGATTTGAAGGATATACGTTCAGGATGTCCAATACAAGCAAGATGGATGGCACACTATTAGCGGTGCAGCTCGTATCCCAGCCATGGGCGGGTGGAGAGCTTTGCAGCAAAGCACTTGTTGTGTCTGGCTGCGTGTGCTGAAGATTCCTGGACTTCTCGGCTGGCAAGGTCTGCGGTCTCCATGGCAGCCGCATCTGTGTATTATCGTTTTTTATGTGTTGTTTGTCTTTTTGGGTTGCCCCCACCGCGCAGGCACGTGCGTGAGGTGACGTATGACGTCACCGGCGGGCTTTTTAAAATCAGCTTATCGCCCCTGCTGGTTGGGTTTTCCCTACAGGGGATCAGCTGACATTGGTGATACTCGGCTGCTCAGGTCAGTGAGAGGGTCTGTGTCACAGATCTTGGGGATACTTGTTGTTGTTTTCTCTCTTTGGTCAGGGTCATTGGTTACTCATCATCTACACGTATGGTCTCTTAAAGGGGCAGCTGGCTTTTTTTTTTTTTTTTCCTGACGTCATTTTTTTTTTTTTCTTGGCATTTTTTTCTTGAGCCCTCTTGTCTAACGGTTCCCTCCCATAAATGTTTTCTCTCTAGCCTTTCTGGTCAGGATCAACACGCCCCAATAAACGATCAGACCACCTCAGACCTAGCCAGGCCTCAACAGCGTTCAGCTTCGAAATAAAAGAATAAATGCAGCTCTTCATCTGCATCTCACCACCAGAGAAGAAGTTCCCATTCCTCCTCCAGACACCGCTCCCACCGCCATGACAGTCGCTCTAGTCGTAGAGCCTGCTGGGGATGTGACACCCAAGTCCCGGAGGGCAAATCACTATGCAATCAGTGCTATGTTTGGGCGGTTGGTGAAAAGGAGACAGAAGATCGTTGCATTGAGTCTCTAGTTGAACGCGTGGTGCAAAGGTCCCTAAAGGAGAAGGACGCGTCTCACACGCATAGTCAAGCCAGTGCCACTGGGTCTGGTCCTATGGTCGACGACGTCCATGAGGATGCAGGCCCTTCACAGCCTCATGCTTCCCCACTGTCAGCCCCGGAGGGCGACCTGGAAAGCGATGAGGAGAATCTGGAGTTTGACTTCGCCCAAGTAACCCCACTTTTTAAGGCTGTTAAAGAAGCACTTCTGTGGGAAGATTTATCCTCCTCACCAGCCAAGCAGTTAAAATACTTTAAACGTCTGGGAAAGGAGCGCCCAAGCTTTCCATTACTATCGGAATTAAAGGGCATCTTTGAAGAGGAGTGGAGTAAAGTAGACAAAAAGTCCTCTATGGCTAACAAGGCTTCCCGTTTGTACCCGCTCAAAGCAGACGATGTCAAATATCTGAAGAACATCCCTTCAGTAGACGCGGCAGTAATGCGGTTGGCCAAGCATGTTACACTACCCTTGGCCGATTCAGTGTCTTTCAAGGACGGTCTTGACAGAAGATTGGACCAAGATCTGAAGAGGATCTATGGTCTGGCCGGTACAGCCTGCAAACCCGCTCTAGCTTTAGCAGCCTTATCTAAAGCGATGGAAGTCTGGACTGAGAACGTGGACTCTTTCCTGATGGGCGTTTCCGAAGAACTGTCCGGGAGTTCGGCAACGACAGAGTTGAAGCTAGCGGTGGCCTTCTTGGGAGAAGCATCTGTTGATCTGATACGCCTATTGGCAAGAATTATGCTATCCTCTGTAACAGCTAAGAGTGCACTGTGGCTACGCCCCTGGGTCGCTGACCCATCATCGAAGCAAAACTGGTGTAAAATCCCCTTTGAGGGTCCATTCCTGTTCGGCAATAAGTTGGATGACGCTATTTCTAAAGCTACAGGGGGTAAATCAGGGTTCCTTCCCCAGGACAGACGCCAGCCAGGAAAAAGGAGACCCCAGTTCAGGAGGTGTAGCCCGGATCGTACAAGAGAAGCTCGTGCCTACAGGCCTGGTGGAAATTTCAGGAGAAACTGGAATAGAGGCCAGATGTCCTTCCGTAAACCAGCATCTACAAATCAGGGGTCCAGTGGACGTGAACAGGGGAAGTCTTTTTGACATAAAGCCCGTTCAGGCCGATCAAGTAGTGGCGCGACTACGCATCTTTTGGCACGTCTGGGCGGCCTCGATCACGGATCCTTGGGTTATCAAGACGGTGTCATCAGGCCACGTCTGGACCTTCTCCAGCACTCCCCCTCCCAGGTTCATCTCTACCCTACTTCCAAAGTCAGCGGAGCAAAGGCAAATTCTTCTGTCCTATGTGGATCTACTAAAAGCGCAAGGGGCAGTAAGATGCGTCCCAAAGGACGAACAGTTTCATGGAGTATACTCCCCCCTCTTCCTGGTTCAAAAGAAGAACAACTCGTGGCGACCAGTTATAGACCTAACCTACCTAAACAGGTTTATAAAGCACGGGAGATTCAAAATGGAAACCCTGTCCACTATCCAATTAGCCATACAACCCGGAGATTGGATGATCTCTATAGACTTAAAGGACGCTTATTTCCACGTGCCAGTGGCAGTAGAGCTCCAGAAATATCTCAGGTTCCATGTGGGGCAGGATCACCTTCAGTTCATCTGCCTACCCTTCAGGTTGACAACCTCCCCACGAGTCTTTACCAAGACCCTGCTGGCAGTCGTGGCCCTTATCAGGTTGAAGAAGGTACGTCTTTATCACTATCTAGACGATCTTCTCGTCTTGTCCCAAGACAGAACTCATCTCCTAACACAAAGGGATCAAGTAATCTCGATTCTGACCGAGTTCGGCTGGCTCCTGAATCTGGAGAAGAGCCATCTGAAGCCAACACAACGCTTGATATACCTGGGAGCCCAGTTCGACACAGTAGAGAAAACTATCTCTCTCCCACTAGAGAAGATTCCTGTGGTTCAGGAGAGGATTTCACAGGCCCTGGATGTTCATCATCTGAAGGCTTCTCAATGCCTGAGGATTATCGGCACAATGGTTTCAACATCTCCCATGGTGAAGTGGGCGTTGTGGAGGCTACGTCCCTTCCAGTTCGGGTTTCTCAAACAATGGAAATCCGGGAACAAGAACCAGCGGATCCTCATCTAATCGTCCATGAGAAACAGCCTCTTCTGGTGGCTTCAACGAAAGAACTTACTGAATTGTCATTCCATTGCCCCGGTATCTTGGGTCACAGTGAAGACAGATGCCAGTGGCTCCGGCTGGGGGGCCCTTTGCGGCACAGAAATGGCACAGGGCAAGTGGAATGCCCGCCTCCACAACCCAGGCTCGAATATCCTGGAGATCCGAGTGGCCTGGTGTGCCCTACAATCCTTCTCCCAACTCTTGAAGGGGAAATCGGTGTTGCTGAAGATGGACAACACCACGGCAGTTTTTTATGTCAAGAGGCAAGGAGGGACACGGAGCTCATCTCTTTTACGGGAAATTTAACCTATCTTGGGATGGGCCCAGAAGAATCTGGCCAACCTGTCGGCGGTCTTTATCCCCGGAACTCAGAATTCCCAGGTGGACTTTCTATCACGCACTCAGATAGACGTCAACGAGTAGTCTCTCCACGAGCAATCCTTTCGGTGGATTATGTCCCTGGGGTCCAATCCCCAAGTAGATCTTTTTGCCTCTCTGCACAACCACAAGTTGAGGAAGTTTTATTTGAGGGGTCACTGCAGCCAGGCAACCGGGACGGATGCTCTGACAGACAGGTGGAGATTCAGAAGAGCATATGCCTTTCCCCTGTTTTTAGTGATCCTCAAGTTTCTACGGAGACTCCAGTCAGAGGGAGTGGAAATAACATTGGTGGCGCCCTACTGGCCAAACAGGCCGTGGTTCCCTCTTCTGGTCCAATTGAGTTACCAAGACCCAATACCTCTACTAGTCAGACCGGATCTTCTCTCCCAGGGGTCATTCCTACACAACCAAACTAGCGGTTTGGTTCTTGAGAGGAAGAGGTTAGAAGCCCTGGGCTATGCCCCTAGAGTGATCTCAACACTGATGAGTTCAAGAAGATCAAGCACAAATAAAGTCTACGGGAGAATTTGGGCAAAGTTCGTAGAATTTTCTTCAACTTCAGGCACGTCATTCACGAGTCCAGAAGTGCAAGACATTTTAAAGTTCCTTCAATCGGGGCTAGATCTTCCCCTATCTGTGAGTTCTTTAAGAGTTCAAATATCAGCTCTATCTGCCTTCTCTGGGATCTCTTGGGCAGCGCACCCGCTAGTCAAACAATTCTTCCGAGGAGCATCAAGGCTAAGACCTCAAAGAAAGCCAAGATTCCCCAAGTGGGATCTGCCCCTGGTACTTGACTTTCTGAGCGAACTTAACACAACAGGATCCTCTCCATCCTCTCTGAAGGATTTCTCGGCTAAAGTCGCCTTCTTAGTTGCCATCACTTCGGCTAAAAGAGTTTCGGAGATTGGGTCCCTTGGTCACAAAGAACCGCTCCTAACGTTCTTTCCCGTCAGAGTGGTTTTGATACCCATGCTGGGTTCTAACCCGAAGGTGACGTCAGTTTTTCATGTCAACCAGGAAATTGTCCTCCCTACTTTCAAAACCTCGGAGCCCGAGGAAATTCACCCTTTGGACTTAGGGAAAATCCTTACGGAGTACCTTCAAGTGACTTCTACTTTCAGACGTTCCGATCATTTGTTCATCCTGCACTCAGGCATTAACAAAGGGATGAAGGCCTCTTCAAGAACCATTGCGGCTTGGATTATCCACACGATTCAACAGGTGTATAAAGTTAAGGGCTTGGCTCCTCCGCAGGCGGTGACTGCGCATTCTACCAGAGGGATGGCGGCTTCTTGGGCGGCAGCCCATCACGTGGCCCCGGATGTCATCTGTAAAGCGGCCTCTTGGTCCTCTATAAATACCTTTATGTCCCACTACTAAGTTGAACCGGCATCCCTTTCCTCTGTGAATTTTGGCCTTTCAGTTCTGTCGGCTGACAGGATAAATTAAACTATTTTTTGTTCAAGCATACCCTCCCGTGTGTTTGGCTAGTTATTTCCCACACGTAGGCTGCCATGGAGTCTGTCAGGAAAAGGGAAAATGTATTGTCAAATGCTTACCGTAATTTTCCTTTCCTGATGGACTCCATGGCAGACGGAGTACCCACCCAGTAAGCATGGAGTCGGCTAGTTACGGAACACCAGTACTGAAGGTGAGCAAAGCTTTATGGGTATGGGGTCCTATAGCATTGGAGAGGAGGCGGGATTAACCCACATGTAGGCTGCCATGGAGTCCATCAGGAAAGGAAAATTACGGTAAGCATTTGACAATAAATTTTTCCTTATCTAACAGTATTGTTAAAAAGTAAGGTACGGCGCAAATACAGTGATTGATAACCTGATAATAACACCCAGTCAATGGATAAATATAAAAGCAAATAACCCTCTTCCAATGGCAATCAGAGGTGGAGATGCGTTCCCATACAAAATTGAAAGTGAATAAATCAATTGGGTACAGACATTTGAATCATGAAAATAAAAAAAAAGTAGAAAACTAACATTTATAAATACAAATTCATATGAATAAAAATTGTATAATAAAACATGTTTAGTAAAGGAAATGAGTTGATAGTGAAAAAAGAAATCAGAACAAAGTCCCAGATGTGAATAAATCTAAAAAATCAATACTCTTCTCGTCCTTAATAATGTGACTTCCAGAAAAGGAAAGAGAATTTTTTGGGTTTCTTCCACCACATAGACATGTTATCTAACAGTATGCCTTAAAACAGGGGTTTAGTATACACACATTTGCAAATACATGCATAAGCCACAGAGCCTCGTCACAGCACCCTGGTATCTGTAGTCCTATCTCTAGCTTATGAGAGACTCCACAATGGAAGCACATGCATTCTGATGGTTAGGTGGAGGTTGTGGTTTTATAATTGACCGTTAACCTTAGAGATGCATACAGAGGGTGCAGTCTACCTTATCACTACTGGTAGTTTTACACTTGAGCATTGTTGCATTGTGTCAGTCCACCAAACTCTCAACTGTTGGCAACAGCCGTTCTTGCTGTCCCTTACATAAAAGAAAGCCTTGAGATCCATGCCTCCTCATCAGCTGGGTCTGGTGACGTCATTGGTCTGCTGTCTTCAGCATTTTCCCATGAGTCCAGGGTTGAAGGCAGAGTATTATTCTATGAGTCCAGGTCAGGGGGCTAAGCCTTGGCTCACAGGAAGCCCAACATCCCTGGACCAGTGACCAGGCGAGTCGGTAGGGGAGCAGCATAGAACAGATCAGTGTAGCAGCCATGGAAGCAGCTGTTTTATTATTTTTAGGAGATGCTGGGGTCCTAAATTTTAAATCATTGCTCAACCTGAAGTTGGGTTTCAAAGTAATTTGGCAGTCTTTCTGGGTTTAAAGTCATTTACAGATACAGTTGCTGGTCCTAATGGGACAGGCTTGCAGGTAAGCATCCATCAATGCACACTGTCTGCATTCATTACACATGGGTGATGATGTCCGTATGGCATCAACGGTGACATTTGCAGTGTCTCAACTTCTAATCTAGATGCTGTGCACAGGCAGCCCATTGATGTCCAGTAGGATGCAAAGCCTCCACGGACACAGCCACTGGTCCTGATGTGATAGACCGACGTGTGGTTGAGCGGCCCCGAACGCAGACAGTGTGCTTTTAGGGATGCTCACCTGTACCTGCAAGCCTGTCACATTAGGACCAGCAGCTGTATCTGTGTAGCCGCTACATCCTAATAGACTTCAATGGACCAGCTGCACACAGCACCGGGAAGTTAGAGATGCTGCAAAAACGTTGGCATCATACCCCGTGTGAACGAGGCCTTTAGCACAGTAGCAGCGTTTGCTGAATTAGTGGTTTTACTTATTGTTTTCACTCACTATTTGGAATTCCTTTATAAGCACCAAGGTCATTGATATAAAACCATCAGAATTTCCTTAAGGCCCCTTTCACACTGGGGCGTTTTTCGAGCGTTATTACAGCGTTATTCGAGCAAAGCCTTATCTGCAATCCCAATGTGCTGGTAAAGCACCGCTAAGACCCTAAAGTTTTAGGGCGTTTTTGCAGTGCCTCGGTGTGAAAAGGTAAGGCATTTTTACAGCGCTTTTAAATTAATTTCAATGGAGAGGGGCGTTTTTTTTAGTGCTCAAAAGCTGCTCCAAAGATGCTGCTTGCAGGACTTTTCTCAACGTCTCAGTGTGAAAGGGTAAGGCGTTTTTACAGCACTTTTCAATTCATTTCAATGGAGAGGGGCGTTTTTGGAGCGTTTTTTTCAGCGCTCCAAAGATGCGGCTTGCAGGACTCAGTGTAAAAAGGGACCATTGAGATGGATGGAGAGCGTATTATGAGCGTTTTAAGAGCGATATTTTTAACGCTAAAATGCTGTAAAAACGCTTCAGTGTCAAAGGGGTTGTAAAGGTTTTTTTTTTTTTTTTTTCTAAATAGGTTCCTGTAAGCTAGTGCATTGTTGGTTCACTTACATTTTCCCTTGATTTCCCTTCTAAATGCTTTTTTTCTTTGTCTGAATTTCTCTCCATAAATTGTGGATAAGCATGGACAATCTTAAGGTTACAAGTCGATCTCCGGAGATCTAAGGCTGCTTTCACACTGGCGAGTGCGGGTGTTGACGGTAAAACGCTGCTAGTTTTAACAGGGCTTTAGCTTCATTTTAGCGGCGCTATTAAGCTGTTAGTGGGGTGCTTTTAGCAGCCGAATAAAGGGTTAAATGCGCCTGTGTAGTGCCGCTGCCGAAGCGCTTTTCAGGCGATTCGGCAGTGGTGCCGATTTTTTCTCAATTGGCAGGAGCGGTGGAGGATCGGTCTATACACCGCTACTCCAACGTTCTAAAGATGCTGCTTGCAGGACTTTTTTAGGCACTTTACAAATGCTATTTTTAGCCCAAAAGCGCCTGAAAGGGGTCTTAATGTTCCTGTGTCCACTTTGTGCAACATTGTCAAGAATTTTACAGCCCATGTTAATGTAGCTAATCTCCCTGGACGTGGACGAAAGAGAAATGTTGATCAAAGATTGCAACGAAGAACTGTTCGAATGGTGGATAAAGAACCTCTATCAACCTCAAGACAAATTCAAGCGCACCTTTAGGAACTCTGTACAACTGTGTCAGCTTGCACTATACGTCACCATCTAAATTATAAGAAACACTATGGTAGGAGACCCAGGAGAACCCCACTGCTGACACAGAAACATAAAAAGTCCAGATTGGACTTTGCCAAAACTTACCTGAGGAAGCCAAAATAATTTGGGAGAAAGTGTTGTGAACAGACCAGTGGCGGTTCGTCCATAGAGGGCGCTGGAGCGCCGCCCCCTCTGGCTCTCACCGCCACTAAGTCTTATAACATAGATTCATGCATTGCACGAATCTATGTTATTATCGCCGCTGCCGCTCTTCTATTCAGATGGTCGGCGCTCATGTCTGGCCATCTGAATAACGGCAGCTGGTTGGCTGTACGGAAGTGTCTATCAGAGCCAGCGGCTCTGATAGGCTTTCCCAGTACAGCCCTCGGGTCCCGGAAGCTTATCCTTGGAGCGCACATGCTGTGCACTCCTTGGATAAGACTGACAGGCGTCTCAGCCAATCAGGTTGGCCGGTTCTGGCTACCGGTAACCTGATTGGCTGAGATGCCTGTCAGTCATCGAGGGCGGGAGAAGACATTGTGGGACGTGGATGCCTGACTCCAGTAAAGGTAAGTGCCGGGCGGGGAGGGGGGAAAGGAGCACTTTACAGGGCACAGTGGCGACAATAGGCACAGTGGGGACAATAGGCACAGTGGGGACAATTGGCACAGCGGCAACCATTAAAGGGCACAGTGGTGACAATTGATTGCACAGTGGCTGCGTTTGATGGCATGGCACAGTGGTGACAATTGATGGCACAGTGGCTGTGTTTAATGACATAGCACAGTGACTGCATTTGATGGCATGGCACAGTGACTGTGTTTAATGGCATGGCACAGTGGTGCAAATTGATGGCACAGTGGCTGCTTTTGATGGCATGGCACAGTGGCTGTGTTTAATGACATAGCACAGTGACTGCATTTGATGGCATGGCACAGTGACTGTGTTTAATGGCATGGCACAGTGGTGCAAATTGATGGCACAGTGGCTGCGTTTGATGGCATGGCACAGTGGCTGCATTTGATGGGCACAGTGAGGCTTCAATTTTTTTTTTCGTTTGCGCCCCCCCAAAAATTTTGAGCACCAGCCGCCACTGGAACAGACAAAACCAAATTACAGCTTTTTGGTAAAGCCCATCATTCTACTGTTTTCAGAAAAAGAAATGAGTTCTTTATAGAAAAGTATACAGTCCCACTACAGTCAAACATGATGGAGGTTCACTGATGTTTTGGGGTTGCTTTGCTGATTCAGGCACTGGATGTCTTGACCATGTGCATGGCAATATGAACTCTGAAGACTACCAAAGAATTCTGAGGTGCAGAAAGTTGGGTCTCTGTCAGAAAAATTGGCCTTACAGCAGAACAATGACCCAAAGCACACGTAAAAAAGCACCCAGAAATGATTTCAGACAAAGCGCTGGAGAGTACAGAACTGGCCAGCAACGAGTCCAGATCGAAATCCCATAGAGCACCTGTGGAAAGATCTCAGTAGAGCAGTTGGAAAAATAAACCCTTACAATCTGAGAGACCTGGAGCAGTTGGTGAAAGAAGAGTGGTCCAAAATTCCAGAGAGAGGGAGATTTAAAGGAGAAGTATGGGTTTCCAGGTTATTTGAGATTCATACTTACCTCGGTGGATGGAGCATCAGACCGATGCTCCATCTTTCCCCTGCAGTCTGTGCACTGAGAACCGAGCCACCAAACAACGTGGCTGGCTCGGTTCTCACAGATCCCCGAGAGGAAAGAGGCTGTCAGTCAGCCTCTTTTCTCTCTGCTTCTCCACGCTCATTGGAGAGCTGAGCAGTGGAGGGGCGGGGGGAGAGGCTATCTTAGCGGATCGCTGATACGCTGAGACTGCCATCAATCAGGGCAGCTGGCGGATTCCAACTTGGGAAGTCCTAATGACGCGCTGCCCTGACTGATTGAAGTGACATCAGCGGAGAGCGGACTTCAGACCGCTCTCTGCTGAAAACAGGTCACAGGAGTGCAAAACAAATGGCACTCCTGTGACCCAGAGGAGAACCAGGTGACCCAGAGGAGAAGCCCAGCCGAAAAAGCTCAGGCTGGAATTCTTCTTTAAGAAACTCATTAATGGTTACAGGAAGCAAGTAATTTTAGTTATTTTTTTCCAAGCAGTGTGCTACTAATTATTAATTTGAGGGTGCCAATAATTTTGTCCAGTCCATTTTTGCATGGAATGTGTAAGATTTGGCTTTTTGTTTCTCCATTTTTTTGTGTCCTACCAATACAAACATATTTGTATGGCAACAATTTTCTGGGCGATGTGGTGATTGTATGCATGTACTGCCTGGATCTCTTGACCCAGCCAGTTATTTAGGCAGACGGCCTTCCTTATGTGGCCATATTGTTCAATCTTTGTATTGGTTTGTTATATTGCTATGCATGCATTTGCCTTTTTTTGACGATTGTTATTTTCAGGTATAAACTATTTTTATTTATATATGGATGTACAAGGCCCCCTGCATGTGTGCTTCTTGCATTGGATTTATTTTGATTCACAATAAAAATGATTGGGCCAGAAAGCTATGCATGAGCTTATGGTGAATGGCTTGTGTAGTAAAACAGGAGACAAGTATAAAATACCAATTAGGCTGCATTCACACCTTCACGTAGGCGATTTGCGGCAACAAAACGCGTCGTTTTTAACCGCGTTTTTTTTTTACATTGTATATGCGGCTATGCGGAACGCCCGATACGCGCGTCGGAAAAGGGTCCGGGACTTGTTTGAATTTCGGCGTTCGGCGTTCTTTCGGCGTTCGACGTTAGGAGATGTGAACGATCTCCATAGAGAATAATGTATTGTAGCGTCAGGTGTAGGGCGACAAAACGCCTAGGTGTGAATACAGCCTGTGGGCCAGATTCTCATAGAATTTCGCTTGCGTATCGTAAGCCATTTACACTACGCCGCCGCATCGTACTAGAGCAAGTGCCGTATTCTCTAACCATTTGCTCCGTAGTTTGCGTTGGCGTAGTGAAAATGGCCCAGCGCAAGCCTGCGTAATTCAAATGGGGCGGCTTGTATTTAAATTAAGCGCGCCCCCGCGTCGAACGAACTGCGCATGCGCCGGCCAGGGAAAAAGCCCAGTGCGCATGCTCCAGCTCACGTCGGAAAGCGTCGTTGAAACCGACGTCAAAACGACGTGATCGTCACTTACGCAATGCCCAATTCGCGAACGAGTTAGTAAAATGACGTAAGCGACGGAAAAAGCCGACGCTGACCCGACGCCATACTTAACATGGCATCTGACGGCATCCGATGGAACTTCGTAAGGTTACTCCTCATAGAAGCAGGGGTAACCTTACGCGGACGAAAACGACGTACGCGACGACGGGGCGGCGTAAAACCGATCGGGAATCGGCGTACTAGCCTCATTTGCATATGCAAATGAAAAAACAACGTAAAGGCCACCTAGTGGCCGGAGTTGTCATTACAACTACGATCCGCAAGTGTAATGGTATTACACTTGTCGGATGTAGAAGCGTATCTATGCCAAAGTGATGCTAAGCATCACTCGCATAGATACGAGGCAAAAAAAACGGCGATACGACGGGGTATCTGAGATACTCCGTCGTAGAGCCGCTGAGAATCTGGCCCTAAGTGTTTCCTACAGTAACAGAACCGTTACCGGCAGTTGGATTTCTGTTTTAACAGCCTTGGGCCACGTATAGACAGCCACATTCCACGTTGTGACTTTGGCTTCCATCAGGTTTTGTTGATCTTGTCTGATGCATTGTAGATACATTGTCCAATCCTGAGCCATGCTTGTCAGTAATTGGAACTCTACAGACAATATTTGGTCTTCCTATCATGCACATTATGTATAGTAAATAAAATGAAGCAAGAAGGTGAATCCGTGTCTGCCTGACTTTCCAGCAGTTCTGAATTCTTCAGCCTGAATTTAATTTTTTTACAACTCCAGACTTGCCTTATTGGCGGGGAAGACACGTTCCTGCTTTGCTTTGTCTACACTGCAGCATAAAACTTTCCAGATCAAAGACATATTATACCCCATGTTGGTTTCCTAAAACAAGACATTCCTGACAGTTTTATGCCAGCAAAAAAAAGATCCATGCAGTTCAGAGATTTTTAAGGATATACAGTAAGCTTAACCACCTCAATACATGGCACTTTTACCCCCATCCCGCCCAGGCCATTTTTTAGCTTTGAATCACAATTGCACGGTCATGCAACAATGTACCCAAATAATTTTTTAATAATTTTCTTCACACAGAGTTTTTTTTGTGGTATTTAATCACTGCTGGGTTTTTTACTTTTTACAATTTTTTTGTTGTAAATAAGTAATTTTTCTTTTTCACTGATGTGCGCTCAAGAGGCAGCACTGATGGGCACTCATGGGGTGGCACTTATGGGCACTGGTGAGGTGGTACTGATGATGAGGAACTATTATGGCCCTGATATACAGCACTAATGAGCACTGATAGACGACACTGATGGGCCCTGATAGACAGCACTAGTGGGCACTGATAGGCGCCACTGGTGGGCACTTATAGGCAGCAATGATAGGTGGCACTGATAGGAATTGGATGGGCAACACTGATGAGCAGGCACCGATGGACACTAAAAGGCAACACTAACTGGCACCAGTAATGGGCACTGATTTGTGTCACTGATGGGCACTGATTAATGATCAGTGCCCATATTACATGCCCTGTTCTCCCTTGCGAGGAGATGCCACTGGTGATGAGAGCCGATTATAGGGAATTCCTGTATTTACATGTGACCGGCTGTGATTGGACACAGCCGATCACATGGTTAGAGAGCTGCGAGAGATCAGGGTCGCACCATGTCTGCGCACGGGAGCGGCTATTCGGTTGCGCAGTCATGTGACGTCCACACAGAGCGAGAGCGGCACGTCCGTCTGTCATTTGACGGTGGGCAGGCAGCAAGAGGTTAAAGTGGCACTAAAATGACATCATAAAAAAAAACTATCAATAAATGGTGTATTACATGCTGTTCATACTCGCCCAGTCACTGTGAGATTTGTTTTCTGTATTCTGCAAAAAAAAAAAAACTGATTGATTCTGCTGCTCTTTATCTCCCCTTTCTGTTCATATCCCCAATTCAGTTTGGAATTTTGTACTTGCAGTGGCAACTCTGCACATGCTAAGTTTTTCAGTGAGTTTCTATGCCAAGCATTTCCTCCCTACGACATTTGAACAGCCCATGTGGGCATATACACAGGGGTAAACTCCCTCTTATTCTAAGACACAGGCTGGAGGGGCGTGACACAGTCACAGTGTGTGTCTGACAGAAATCTAACCACACCATGTTACTGCCAAAAAATAATAAAGATTTATTTTCAAATATATATTTCTATGACAATTTAAAACAGTTTATTTATAGTAATTATTTATTTTTACTCTGTATTCCAAAGGCTGTTTTTTTATTTTTCATTTTTTTTTTTATCATGTGTCCAGCAGCAGAGGTCTGCCTGCTTCTCCATCTAACATTCCTTAATTAAATAAGGGGCGGAGTCACCCGATTATGCCATCGGGTGACCCCACCCCTTGTGACGTCAATGACCCAGCATGGCATGTTTTTCTCCTGAATTTTCTATTGCCAGCATTCTTTTCTTTACAATTCAGCTTTCTGTGGGGAGGCCCTCTGACAGCTTATGAGTCATTGATTGTTAAGGACGCGTCTGCCAGCTTCCTAGGCCGCTCCATAACAACCAGCTATTCTTTACAAAGTGAAAGTTCAGTCAAATACTAACTTAACCACTTAAGACCCGGACCTTTCAGGCAGCTAAAGGACCCGGCCAGTTTTTGTGCTTCAGCACTGCGTTGCTTTAACTGACAACAGTTTAGGCCGATACGTATTCTTCTACCTATTTTTGGTAAAGAAAATCGCAATAAGCGTTTATCGGTAAAATTTATAGCGTTTACAAAATAGGGGATAGTTTTATTGCATTTTTATTAATTATTTTATTTACTAATGGCGGTGATCAGCAATTTTTTTCATGACTGCGACATTATGGCGGACACATTGGACAATTTTGACACATTTTTTGGGACCATTGTCATTTTCACAGCAATAAATGCATTTAAAATGCATTGTTTACTGTGAAAATGACAATTGCAGTTTGGGAGTTAACCACAAGGGGGCGCTGAAGGGGTTATGTATGACCTCATCTGTGTTTCTAACTGTAGGGGGGTGTGGCTGTAGGCGTGACGTCATCGATTGTGTTTCCCTATAAAAAGGAACACACGATCGATCACGGCACCACAGTGAAGAACGGGGAAGCTGTGTTTACACACAGCTCTCCCCGTTCTTCAGCTCCGGGGACCGATCGCGGGACTCCAGCGGCGATCGGCTGCTCGGGTCCCGCGGTCATGGAGTTTAGGATCGGGACGCGGGCACACGCCCGCGACCCACGGCTGGGCACTTAAAGAGGACATACATGTACGTGCTTATGCCCAGCCGTGCCATTCTGCCGATGTAAATGCGCAAGAGGCGGTCCTTAAGTGGTTAAATCTACTCCCACCCCTATTCTAAGCATATTCTATCTACTCTGTGAAAGGAAAGATCTGTATAATTATCTTTTCTGAGGGCACTCTGGTTCAGTCACGTTATCTGCCATAATAAGCCTATGGGTGACGACATCACCCAGGCTCTACAGCTGTTGTCTTTGACTTCTCCTCTTCACTGAAGCAGGCGCTGGGACCTGATCATGTGACTGGACCAGAGATTAGGTAAGTATACAGATTTTTCTTTTCACAGGATAGATAGAATAGACTCAGAAGGGGGACGGAATTAGATTTAAGTATAGTTAGCGTTTGACTAAACTTCCACTTTAAATAACTGTTTTCTTTTTGTCTATTAGCAGTAATGGGGCTTTTTTTTTAAATTGGTCTGCCCATTTAGGCCAGGGTTGTTGGAGGGGAGAACCAACATGCCTAATGTAGTAGGAAGTCTTGGCCTGGGCTGGCAAATTGGCAGAACTGCTGTCAGTCAACCACTGAAGGGGGTTATTGACTGCAACTCATTGATTGACAAAAGAGGCCTGTGGTTTTCATAGAAGGGAGAAAGTGCTCAGGCAGTGTTGGGGGCTGGAAGATAAGCATTGTCAGTCTATAAAAGCACAATTACACAGGATCATTAATTATTCAGTACTACAAATCACGTTTCAAACCCTTTGCCCAGCCATAGACAGTTTGAATCTCGGCCGGTTCAGCAGCAACCAGCTGAGTTTCAAACCGTGTTATTTTTCTTTTTTGCGGCTGCTATAGCCGCTAGTGATAATCACTGTCTTCTCCCGGAGCGGACAGCTTGTCCTGTTTACCATTATCATTGAAAGCTAAAGTAAGAGAAAATCCGAAATTTTGGGTTGTCCCCAGAAAAGTAATTGAGGGGAAATGTTCCAATGGGGACACTAGTTCTAGTGGCCTAGGGGTCACCAAGGAATTCCCAGAATTTACAGAGATTTCCTCTCACTTCCCTTTTGTTATGGGACATGAAGTGAAGGGAAATCTCTGCAATTGGACACAGATGGCAAAAATAATACGGACAGGAGCTTTTTTGGCGAGGAAAACGTTGTGTGTATGTTTTTCGTCGAGAAAATTGACGTGGAACTCGATGAGAAAAAAAAGAGAACAAGTTCTCTTTTTCCTCATCGTGAGTCTCAATTTCCTCGTCGTGTTTCTCGTCGGGCTGGTTTATGACGAGAAACACGTTCGTGTGTATGCTTAGAAACCTGCACATGCTCAGAATAAAAGTATGAGACGGGAGCCCACCTTCGGTAAAAGTAGCATTCGTAATGGAGATAGCACATTTGTCACACTTTAACAGACTGAAAAGCACGATTCGTTTTACCAAACTTTTACTTAACACGCAGTAACATGAGATTAGCAAAAGCAGCCCCAAGGGTGGCGCCAGTGGAATCGAACTTCCCCTTTATAGTGCCGTCGTACGTGTTGAACTTCCCCGTGTTTGAGAATAGGGATGAGCCGAACACCCCTGCGTTCGGTTCGCACCAGAACCGTCGAACAGACCTACCGTTCGCGCGAACCTTTAAGAACCTCATTGAAGTCTATGGGACTCGAACGTTCAAATTCAAAAACGATCATTTTAAAGACCAATATTCAAGTTATTGTTGGAAAACGTCTTTGAGAACCCGGGTCTTGCCCCAGGGAACATGTATCAATGGAAAAAAGTTTAAAAAACTGTCGTTTTTTCAGGAGCAGGACTCCTGAAAAAATGACCGTTTTTAAAACTTTTTTTTCCATTGATACATGTTCCGTCGGGCAAGACCCAGGTTCTCAAAGATGTTTTCACAGGCAAACTACAGGTACAATATTTAAAGGAATTTTTCATATATATTTTTTTAAGTTAAGCATCATTAAAATCACTGCTCCAGGAGCAGTGATTTTATTGATGCTTAAATAAAAATAAAAATTTCTTTAAATATTGTACCTGCTGGGTGTCTATACCTGTGATAACGTCTTTAAATAGCACAATCACCTGCCTGTCAGTAAATTAGGAAGAACTGATCTAGCTAAGCTATACAGTGTATAAATATATGTACAACTCCTAGGGATGTATATATATCCTCTACACACTGTAAATTAAGCTAAACTGACTAGCCTGTCTGCCTGCTCTATCTAGCTATCTAAAAAGATTATCTCTCTGTCTCTCTGACTGCTTTCATTAACAAACCGGAACACACTACACGAGGCCGCCCAGCAGGTGGCCTTATATAGTGTGGGGCGTGTGCTAAAGCCCTGAGCCATAATTGGCCAAAGCCACCCAGGCTTTGGCCAATTATGGCTCTTCGTTTTTTGCGCGCTGTGATTGGCCAAGCATGCGGGACATACAGCATGCTTGGCCAATCATCAGCGCGCAATGTCGCAGTGAATTATGGGCCGTTTTCCGTCACTCGAATTTGGCGCGAACGACCGATTTTGTTCGAATTTCGTCGAACGTACGAACAGACAATGTTCGAGTTAAACATACGTTCGTATTGAACGCGAAGCTCATCCCTATTTAAGAACGACGAGATTTTGTCTTGACAGTGTGTACGCAAAGAAAGCTTGACAAGATTCTCGACAAGCCTAACAAGGAACTCGTCAAGGAAAACGATGTTTCATTTACGACGAGTTCCTCAGTCGTGTGTACGAGGCCTAAGATCTATTTTGCTATATAATTTATTATTTATTGGATTTCTAAACTGGAATGAGTTTAAAAGCTGAAGTACCCCATTAACCTTCCAGAAGTATTTATTTTAGGAAACGTTTGTGCTAAAGGGTCCTAACCAAATTAAATGAAGTCTTAATTAAAATCACCTTTATTATGACTAGCACTAGCGTAATGTATCCAATTGCTTCAAGCGTTTCCATCAAATTAAACGGTACTGTGTAAATAACCTGGACATATATCAATAATGTACCAAATAAAATTGAAGGTGCCTTAGCCAGAATGTCGTCAGAGGCCAACAGAATTAGGTAAGTGCTTAAATTTAGGCATGAGGTCACAAATTAAAAGCAAATATATTAATGAAAGAGTCTGGCACTCTTTTCACATTCTTAGTGTTGACTAAGGACTGCACCGCTGCATCTCTACCTTTTTACTGCTGCATCAATAAATTAAGTCATTACTGGCACAGCCTCTTAACTGTTTAGATGGCTACAGACAGAGGTGCAGTGAATAGCAAGGTGTGGTTAGGAATGGGAAGCACTGAAACATTGCTCTTGTATTTACATAAATTATTGATACATCATTACCAGTATGACCTTGTCATTGTATAATGCTCTTCATTCCAGAGAGCACATTGAGTCAACAAATATCTCTATCGCTAGCCATGGATAACAGGAAGGCCTACAGATCACTCTATTAGAGTCACTTATATATTAGAGCAACCAGTAGCAAAACAAAATACTAAATATTTAATTGGCCTCTTTTACATTCAGTCCACATGGCTCGATTCTGTGCATAAGAACTACAAGTAGTATTGATTAACCATATTGCTCCATTATGTCCATATAGCCTCTTTAATTATCTACTGTGCACAGGGGAAATGTTCAAATTTTGCTTGTTGGCATAGAAGTCTTTGAACAGGTGTCTACGGTATATCTTTTTACTTGTTTGCATTAGAGCTGTGGCCCGGGGGCCAGATGCGGCCCTTTGCTTGTTTTTATTCAGCCCTCGTGGCACTATTTTCATCCAAGATGCCAACAATGGGGCATATTTTCACCACTGACACCAATAAAGGGGCAGAATACTTCCCAGTGACACCAATGATGGGGCACCATTCCTCCCAGTGACACCAAAGTTGGACCAGAACTCCTCCCAATGACTCCAACGATGGGGCACAATTCCTCCCACATCGGGATGTTTTCTACTCCTAGTGACCACTGTCTGGCCCCCCTTAAGTCCAAAGGACATTAAACTGGCCCTTTGTTTAGAGGGTTGTCTTAGGGTCTCTGCACATTACTGCTGTGTTTGAAGAGGCTTTAAATTACTTCTCTTGTGACAGACACCTTTGTTAATGCTCCTATGTGCAGGAAGGAGACTCTGAGGCACTTTATATGTATAAATGCTATTAACAGCATCTACACATAATCCCAGTGTAATCTTAAAGGGGTTGTAAAGGTTTGTTTTTTATTTTCTAAATAGGTTCCTTTAAGCTAGTGCATTGTTGGTTTACCTTTACCTTCGATTTCCCTTCTAAATGTTTTTTCTCTTTGTTTTCTTTGTCTGAATTTCTCACTCCCTGTTCCTCCTCAGTAAGCTGTTCTGGCTGACTAACCCCCAGCCAGAACGGCTCTGATGATGGGGGCAAGCTTACTGAGGAGAAACAGGAAGTGAGAAATTTAGACAAAGAAAAACATTTTTTAGAAGGGAATTTGAAAGAAAATGTAAGTGAACCAACAATGCACTAGCTTAAAGGAACCCATTTAGAAAATAAAAAACATACCTTTACAACCCCTTTAGGAACTGGAGTATGTAGACTTTTGATCAGGGTCCTTTGGGTAGCTGTTTTCATTATGATTTAAAAAGAGTAAACACAGTTGAATGATAATAAATGACTTCAGCCAAACACTAACCATGAGTGAAAGAAATGTTTTTGTGTTATCAAAGTGACAACCCCCCCCCCCCCCCTGTCACTGTCAGCTTCTCTCTCCTTCAGTTGCCTCAGAAAGCCAAGTGCTAAGAGGGTACCCATGTGTGGGTGCTCTAAAGCTGGGCTATGTGGGTCCCTAGACACTAGGGATGAGCTTCGAGTTCGAGTCGAACCCATGTTCGACTCGAACATCGGCTGTTCGACCGTTCGCCGGATTTCGAACATTATGGGCCGTTCGTGCCAAATTCGAGTTAGCTTTAGTTACAGTGTGTATGTCACGTACCTGGTGGTACGAGCCCGGCATGCAGGGAGCGGCAGCCCTTGCTTCTCTGATCCCGGGACCTCTGATAGTGAAGACAGGAGGTTCGGGACTACAGAGTCACACAAGCGCCTGGTACTGGCTGGTGCTGGGCCCGTGAGCAGAGTCAGTGGTTCCTGAAGACACGTAGAAGGACTGGTGCAGGCTGATAATTAAGGGCTCACTGTAGGGCAGCTGGAAGCAGGAGTTGCAGCAGGAGCGGGGGAGGTGTTCCGTAGTACAAGCTGGAACAAGTCCCAACAGGTAAGTCCGCTGGCTGGCTCGTGGTTCAGGAGCAGGTAGGGTCGGTACAGGCAAGGTCAGATTCCAGGCCGGGTCAACAACAGGCGGGCAGCAGAAGTACAGAGGATCAAGCCAAGGGATGGTCGAGCAAGCCAAGGTCAGGGCAGGCAGCAGACCGGTATAACAGGTACAAGCCGGGTATTTAGGATCAGGTCCAATCAGGATAACGGATGCTAGTAGCTCACAGAAACGCTGTAGACAGGACAGCAAGAAGCACAGGGGTCAGATCCCTTTTAAGCTGGATTTGGCGCCAGAACGGCGTCCTCACGTGCACGCACGCCGGTGCGCGCTATGGTGCCGCGCTATGGTGCCGCGAATGCGCGCGTCCGTGCACGCCGACACCCCGCTACCGCGCATGCTCGTGCGCCCCGATGCGCCGCTACCGCGCATGCGCGTGCCCACCGATGGGCCAGGCTGTCCATGACAGTGTAGAGGATATATATGCATTCCAGGTGTTGTATATATATTTATACACTGTATTCAGTTTAGCTAGATCCGTTCCTGTATGCTCTTCCTAATATACTGACAGGCAGGCAGGTGATTGTGCTAGCTGCAATATCTTTTCTTAGTTTACTGTGTCCTTTGCACAGTGTCAGTAAGATGGCTCAGCGGGCTAATGCTCCGTTGCAGCAATCTTTGATCATATGAAACCTCACGGGCGCAGGTTTGATCCGGGCGGGGTCCACTCAGCCTTCCATCCTTCCGAGGTCGGTAAAATTAGTACCACTGAGTTGGGTAATAGTGACTATGTTACTATATAAGCGCCTCGAGACCCGATGAGCTACAGCTTCGGCTGTGGCTTGAGAACCTTGCCTGGCAAGTTAGGGTAAGACAGCGCTATATAAGACTTGCATTATTAGTGTGCACCTATGCTTACCTGAATACAATTGCTGGTGTTCTCATACAAATACAGGCAGGGACCCTATTTCGTTTTAGTGTCCTTTGCACAGGACCAGACATTACATTAAAGCCGCAAGCAGTTTAAATGACTTTTTTTCCTATAGAAATCTAATTTTCTGCAGGGACAGTTGTAAACACGGGAAACATGTGCCACTTCACAGGCATACTATAGTCACCCAGCCGCAACGATATTTAAAGGAATATTTCACTTTTTTTTTGTTCACTTTAAGCATCATTAAAATCACTGCTTCTGAAAAAAGTCGGTTTTTAAAACTTTTTTTTGCATTGATACATGTCCCCTGGGGCAGGAACTGGGTCCCCAAACCCTTTTTAGGACAACAACTTGCATATTAGCCTTTAAAACTAGCACTTTTGATTTCAAACGTTCGAGTCCCATAGACTTTAATGGGGTTTTAAAGTTTGCGTGAACTTTCGGTCCGTTCGCAGGTTCTGGTGCGAACCGAACCGGGGGGTGTTTGGCTCATCCCTGCTAGACACATACGGTATGGGTGAAAGAGCTATGGCTCCATTGCTGTCAGGGTCTCCTGTTAGGCCAGGAAGTGAACAGGGCAGGAGCTGGGACAGCGCTGGATAGAGCCAGATAAGTGTTTTCAGATGGGGGGGGGCTGGGGTAGGACAGGTAGGGGGTGTTTTTTTAAGCTAATGCAGAGAATGAATTAAGGAAAAAACATGAGTGTGAGTGTATGTGTGTGTGTGTGTGAGACAATGACTGACAATGCTGCTGTCCAAAAGGTGTCTTCATTGCACCCCCATTTAAAGTGGAGACACCCAAAAATGGAACTTCCGCTTATCCCACTCCTCACCCCCTTACATGCCACATTTGGCATGTAATTTTTTTTGGGGGGGAGTGGGGGCTTCAGGAGGAGTGGGACTTCCTCCTTCCGCCGAGGGGCTGGTTAGGCGATTACATGGGACACATGACAGGTCCCATGCGATCGCCTGTCCAATCAGTGCCGCTCGCGCATGCGTAGTGGGTGCCCAGCCGTGAAGCTGAAGGCTGTCATGGCCGGGTGCCCACAGTTACGATGAGGACGCCGGCCGGGGAGGGGGGGAGAGGAGCGAAGCCCTGGCCGGCACGTCGCTGGAACCCTGGAGCAGGTAAGTGATTGTTTATTAAAAGCCAGCAGCTACACTTTTTGTAGCTGCTGACTTTTAATAAAAATAAAACGATGCTGGAACACCCCTTTAAGCAGGAAGTGTGAAAAAAAAGAGACAAATACAGCCACTGTTATTAGGAGTTGGTAAACTACAATGTATTATATTTTCTTTACATTTTTGATTAAATACGGCTTTAAAATGTATGTCCCTTCTTCTGTTACCTAGGTCTGGACACGTTTCCTAGAAATGTAACTTTTGTTCAAGAGGTGAGTATTTTACACTTATTTAAGAACACTAATGCCCCGTACACACGATCGGAAATTCCGACAGACTTTTGATGTTGGAATTAACGCCAACAAAAGATTGAGAGCTGGTTATCAAATTTTCAAAAGGAAAATTGGAAAATCTGATCGTCTGTAGCAATTCCGACGCACAAAATTCTGATGCATGTTTGGATACAATTTGACGCATGCTCGGAAGCATTGAACGTAATTTTTTTGGTTCGTCGTAGTGTTGTACGTCACCGCACTCTTGACGGACGAAAGTTCAGAGAACTTTTGTGTGACCGTGTGTATGCAAGCCAAGCTTGAGTGGAATTCTGTCAGAAAAACCATCCAAGGTTTTTCCGACGGAAAATCCGATCGTGTGTATGGGGCATTAGAGGAGTAAAATTCCTGACCCTCTATTCTTCTATTTTATTAGTGGTTTGTTACATTATTCCAATTGTGTATTATCAGCATTTTCTAAAGTCTAGTAATAGCAACTTAATGTTAACCCTTGAAGGGTATTATATTGCATCATACCCATTCTAAAGGCCCATACACACGATCAGATTTTTTGACAACAAACCTCCCACGGACCTGTTTTTGCAGACAATCCGATTGTGTGTACGCTCCATCGGACAAACTTTTTTGCTTTTTCACCGGACAAATGTTCGCTGTGAGAACAGACAAACTTTGTGGCAACAAATGTCCGATGGAGCAAATCCGATCCTGTGTACACAAGTCCATCGGACTAAAGTCCAAAGTACAAACACGCATACTCAGAACCAATGCTAAAGATCAGACAACAATAGCAGAAGTTGCCCAAAGGGTGGCAGTAAAGAGCAGAAAATACATATAGTACGTCTATTACGCCACCACGTTCGTGTTTGTTGGCTGAAAAAGTCCTGCCGTGTGTATGCATACCAAGTTTACGGACAACGCCCTTCGGAGCAAAATCACGGAAAAGTCTGATGAAAGTCCGATCGTGTGTATGAGGCTTTAGATGTGATGGCTGCATTTGTTTGTTTTTTAAGCTTTCTTTAGTTTTAGCTGATGATCTGGCCTGTTAGTCTGTTTGTAAAACCCTTATCCCAAAAGAAAAAAAATAACTGTTTGCTGTAACTGTTGTGAGGATGGGACCCTGTCCGGGGTGAGAAATGGCTACTTTATGTCAGATTCTGTAAAGAAACCCATGTTAACCACTTAAGGACCCCCGCACGCACATATACGGCCACAGAATGGCACGTACAGGCACAAGGGCGTAAGTTTACGTCCCCGCCTAAGTGCGGTTCGGGGGTCCCATCGGGACCCCCTCCGCGGCGTGCGGGGGTCCCCCTGGCTCCGGGAGCGATCCGGGATCTGGGGGCGGATGTCGGCGAATACCCGCCCCCCCGCGATCGCTCCCAGCCAATGGGAGCGCGCTCCCAACCTGTCACTTCCTCCTCCTGTGTTTACACAGGAAGGAGGAAATGATGTATTCTCTCATCGCAGCGCTGTTTCCCAGCGCTGCTGATGAGAGAAGACATCACAAGTAAGTGTGCACCAACACAACACTGACACACACTCACATAGGCATATTAACCCCTTGTGATCGCCCCCCCCACCCCCCTGTCACAGTGTCACTGAATGCAGTGATCTAATCACTGCATTTAGTGTCAGTGTGACAGGCAGTGTAAAAAACAGTTAGTGTTAGGTTCAGGATAGCCCCCCCACCCCCCCAAATAAAGTTTTAAACCCCTGATCACCGCCCTAGTTAACCCTTTCACTCCCTATTGCCAGCGTCACTAAGCGATCATTTTTCTGATCGCTGTATTAGTGTCGCTGTTCCCGCTAGGTAGCTATTTTTTTTTATTGCGATTTTTTTTTTTTACTAAAGACATGTGGCTAAATACATTTTGGCCTAAATGTTTGACTAAAATTTAGTTTATTTGATTTTTTTTTTAACAAAAAGTAAAAAATTGTGTTTTTTTTTCAAAAATGTCGCTCTATTTTTGTATATAGCGCAAAAAATAAAAATCGCAGAGGTGATCAAATACCACCAAAAGAAAGCTCTATTTGTGGGAAGAAAAGGACGCAAATTTTGTTTGGGAGCCACGTCGCACGACCGCGCAATTGTCTGTTAAAGCGACGCAGTGCCGAATCGCAAAAACACCTTGGGTCATTTACCAGCGTATTGGTCCGGGTCTTAAGTGGTTAATGGGTCAGCTGTGTCTTGGGCTTTTTAAGGCTCACCTGAACAGTAATCAGGGCCCCACCCACAGACAGGAAGTCTGGTCCCTGGGAGCCAGGTGAGCTCCCAACTCTCTGAAAGGAGTCAGAGAGAGCCTGCATGGATTGCAGCTAGTGTGTGCAGATCTGCAGGTTTGAGATGCTGCTTTATGTTTGAGCAGCAAGTCGCAGACTAGGAGAAAAGCAAGGATTGAGCTTATCTCTGGGAAACGCTGTGTGTTCTGAGGAACAAAACTTGGGCTTAGGCTAGAGGCCTGAAGCCGTCGGATGCCAGGATTGAAAGCCAGAAGGCTAAGCTCTTTAGTTTATACAATGCAGTAATGGTGGAAACCCCCTGCGAGGGATGCTATTGCATATGTGAACCTTTTGTGAGTTTTTAAATAAAAGTGGGCTACCAAGCCCTTAAAAACGCACCTGCCACTGGAGTTTGATTCCCCAAATCTTACACTGTTTATAAAGTATTTGCTGAAGTTCAGCTCCAATTTTTTAGTGTATTTGAATCTGCTAGTCCATGTAAAACTCCCCTCCCCTCCCCTCAGACTGACAGTGCTGCTGTCCAAAGGTGTTCCCATGCCTGTTTAATCAGAGTGGGGGCTTTCTTATACCGGAGGTGTGTTACTGGCCAGATCCCCAAGTGAAAATAGAGGGGGAAAAAACAGAAAAAAGAAAATTGACGCAGCAACCACACCTAATGATTGGTAGGCTGCAATGTCTTACATTTTTGGTTTTGGGTTTAACCACTTGCTTTCTGGGCACATATACCCCCTTCCTGCCCATGGGAAATTTTCAGCTTTCGGCACTGTCACGCTTTAAATGGAAATTGCGACGTGGCTCCCAAACAAAATTGATGTCCTTTTTTCCCCACAAATAGAGCTTTCTTTTGGTGGTTTTTGATCACCTCTGCGGTTTTAATTTTTTGCGCTATAAGCAAAAAACTATTTTGAAAAAAACACAATATTTTTTACTTTTTGCTATAATAAATATCCCAATTTTTGTATTTTTTTTAAAAAAAATTCTCATTTTAGGCCGATACTTATTCTTTTACATATTTTGGGGGGAAAAATCACAATAAGCGTATAGTGATTGGTTTGCACAAAAGTTATTGCGGCTACAAAATAGGGGATAGAATTCTGACATTTTTTTTATTTATTTTTTTACTAGTAATGGCGGCGATCTGCGATTTTTGTCAGGACTGTGATATTATGGCGGACACTTTTGACACATTTTTGAGACCATTCACATTTATACAGCGAACAGTGCTATAAATATGCACTGATTACTGTATAAATGTGACTGGCAGGGAAGGGGTTAATACTAGGGGGCGAGGAAGGGGTTAAATGTGTTCTCTACTAGTGATTCTAACTGTGGGGGAGAGGACTGACTGGGGGAGGTGACCGATCTATGTCCCTATGTACAAGAAACACAGCATTGGTCTCCTCTCCCTGACAGGATGTGGATCACAGATAGTATGGCTTATATCACACTGCATTCGGACCAATCTCGCACAGGACCCTTTTTTTGGTCCAAACCAGAATCGAATCGCAAGGGTGTTCACACCTAAGCGATCCGATTCATGTCCAAACTGTCAGGTCACAGTGCGATATGCGAGCTGAAATGGGGGTATAGTTAACATTGTATGACACTCCCCAGCAGTTTACATATGGCAGTGTGAACTGCCGTGCGAGTCGGGCTGCGATGCGGGAACCCGCAGTGGATTCACAGTTCCTGCATCACACCAGAATGAACCCAGCCTTACTATTCCTTCATGTAATGCCAATCTATAGCCAGCCATCTCATAGAATACAATGCAGTATGTGACCAATAAACCATCAAAAATACAAGGTCTGCTTATTATTATTATTATTATTATAATACAGGATTTATATAGCGCCAACAGTTTTCATAGCGCTTTACAATGTAAAGGGAGACAATACACCTACAGTACAATTCAAAACAAGATAGATCCTAGAGTTGCCTTCAGTATGCCGAAAAACTGCAAAAAAAAAAGGCCATGGTTAGAAAAAGTTAGCTACTATACTTATCTAACCCCAGCTTCTGCCCACCAGCGACGGACCATGCATTAGGGGCGCCCGGGTGCCACCCCCCACTCTCCAGGCCACCCTCTATATGCAATGAATAGATTCATGCATAGCATAATTCTATCCATGGTCATGGCAGCCGCCCCCTAATTGGAAGTGCAGTCGCTGTAGATCTGAGGGGGAAGATCTGAAATTAGGGAAAGCTCTGCTGATTTTATCATCCAATCATGTGCAAGCTAAAAAGCTGTTTTTTATTTTCTTGCATGTCCCCACTTAGATCTACAGTGATTGCACTTGAAAGTGCACTTGTAGTGCAAAGTGGATTTTCTTTCCGTAAATAACCCCCATTCTGTTTTCCCTTTAATTTCTTGCTGCCCACGTAATGCATACTGTATGCGGGTATGTGTAGCATTTATGCCAAGATGCTACACCTATGCGTCCATGAGCTGCACAGGTTTCTCTGCTGACAGCATGTCCACTTGTATGCTCCCAGCACAGAGACCAAGCTGTCTAAGGTCGCGTACACACGATCGGTCCAACCCGATGAGAATGGTCCGACGGACCGTTTTCATCGGTTCACCACTGAAGTGGCCTGATGGTCTGATGTGCGTACACACCATCAGTCCAAAATCCGATCGGGTCAGAACGCGGTGATGTAGAACACAACGACGTGCTGAAAAAACAAAGTTCAATGCTTCCAAGCATGCGTCGACTTGATTCTGAGCCGGTCGGATGGGCCGTACACACACTCGGTTTGGACCGATGAATCTGGCCTTAAGGCCAGTTTCATCGGACCAAACCGAGCGTGTGTACGCGGCCTAAGACAGCTTCCAGAGTCTAGAAATGACTGGACGCGGGTGGAACCAACTTACAATCCCGTGACCACTCTGACAGCCAATCACAGTGCTCACGTGATCAGACAGACCTTCCTGTCCCCTAGGCGTAATAGTCCGGTTAAAGGGACACCAGAGCTGGACAGTAGGGAAATGTGACCAGCACTTTAGCAAAATAAAAATAAAAAACACTGACAGGCACCTAGAGACCTTTTCAGTTCCCCAAGATTGTATGCTCAGCATTACACATTCCATTATGTTCAGCACTGCTTTGTATCTATTATTTATAAAAAGGTTAAATTGCTATTTATGTGGCCAACATCTCTAAAATAGTATTGTTTGCCCCCCCCCCCCCCCCCCCCCCTAGCGATTGGACTTTAAAGGCACAAGAGCGTAACTCATATTTATAATTCCAAAGTTTCATTTAAAATAAAAACAAGTAGAAAAAATATGGAAAAAGTGTACAATCTAGACTAGAGATAAAAGCACGGGGTACAAATTACTGCATCGTTTTTATACAAAACACCCGAATAGTGTATATAGAGGGATTACACCAAACATTGCATAAACTTTTCAGACACGATTCGGAGTAATCTTGGCTCCTTCCTACAGGAACGTTTTTTGCAATCAGTTGTTAACGTCGCTGTTCACCGCATTGCATTTTACGCTAGAATGCATACGGTGACCCCGCGATGACGTCATCACCCGGCGCCGCGTGCGTTCCAGCTTGGAACGAGGAAGTGCCAAGCGCAATCAGCACTGCATTCCGCACACGTGCCTCTCAGGTATAAACAGAACGGCGTGTATTACACACGCCGTTCTATTGTCAGCCGTAGCCAGCCACGCTACAACTACTGGCACCATCAATCCCCATGCTGCAAAACTTGCCTTACTGGACTCTATGGTCATCTAGCTAATGCCTTCACTGCATTTATGCTGCCATTGCTGGGGACTCCTTAAAGATATCTTCCTTCCTAACACCCTACACTATGGAATCCCATTGCTAACATACAGCAAGACTCAAGCTCGCAAATGGATAAGTAGCGATTGTTTCACTTGTAGTACCTAGAATTACCTGCTACATATATTACATCTAATCAATTGCTGTAATTGACTCTGGCTACTAAGTACTAACATACTGCTTGGGATTGTCTGTTGTGTCCTCAGTTGCTTGCTGTGAAGTATCTTAACCACTTAAGACCTGGACCTTTAGGCAGCTAAAGGACCCGGCCAGTTTTTGCGATTCGGCACTGCGTCGCTTTAACTGACAATTGCGCTATAAACAAAAATAGAGTGACAATTTTGAAAAAAATTCAATATTTTTTACTTTTTGCTCTAATAAATATCCCCCAAAAATATATCTAAAAAATTTTTTTTTCCTCAGCTTAGGCCGATACGTATTCCTCTAGCTATTTTTGGTTAAAAAAAAATCGCAATAAGCGGTTGGTTTGTGCAAAATTTATAGCGTTTAGAAAATAGGGGATAGTTTTATTGCATTTTTATAAAAACATTTTTTTTATTATTAATGGCGGTGATCAGCGATTTTTTTCGTGACTGCATTATGGCTGACACTTTGGACAATTTTGACACATTTTTGGGAGCATTGTCATTTTCACAGCAAAAAATGCATTTAAAATGCATTGTTTACTGTGAAAATTACAATTGCAGTTTGGGTGTTAACCACAAGAGGGCGCTGTAGGGGTTATGTGTGACCTCATATGTTTTTTTAACTGTAGGGGGGTGTGGCTGTAGGTGTGACGTCATCGATTTTGTTTCCCTATAAAAGGGAACACACGATCAATCACGGCGCCACAGTGAAGAATGGGCAAGCTGTGGTTACACACAGCTCTCCCCGTTCTTCAGCTCCAGGGACCGATTGCGGGACTCCAGAGGTGATCGGGTCCCGCGGTCACGGTCATGGAGCTTCGGACCGGGTCGTGGGCGTGCGCCCGTGACCTATGGCTGGGTACTTAAAGAGGACGTACCTGTACGTGCATGTGCCCAGCTGTGCCATTCTGCCGACGTATATGTGCAGGAGGCGGTCCCTAAGTGGTTAAAGGGACATACACTCTCTATTTAGTTGAGCTATATTTACCTCTCTATCAGTTGCCCACACTATTCCTATTCCCTACGTGCTTGACATAAGTTGTCACTTGTTTATGGGCCCACACCCTAAGTTAATGAAGATGTTCACCTTAATTCTTCTATGCTAAGGGTTGAAGGTATTTCACACCTGCACCCTTAGTGGCCTAATGCATTCCTGTATGTTAAAGTGATATGATATAGAGAACCCCCAAACTCCTGTTCTCTGATTGAAGTGACGTCTGGGGTCCGGTACTGATAATCACTTGCATACAGAAGTGCATTGGAATCTTTATGTGCATTGGAATCTTTCATACGTCCACCCTTAGTAGCTCAACGCATTCCTTTGTGTGAGAGAGATGATGTAGAGAGCCCCCAAACTCCTGTTCTCTGATTGGAGTGACGCCTGGGGTCCAATACTGAAATCTCACACAACATAGAGAGGTGCATTGAAATCTTTTGATAACCGCAGTTGTGGTTCACTCCCGTTCACCATAGTTTGTGACATCAGTATAGATATAGTCTATGAAAATGAGAGGACATGTTAAAAGACATTCATCACATTGTACATACAATGGCTGCTGCAATAGCAGTAACTGGGGCATGTATCTCTTGTTACCTATTAAATGTTTTCTATAATTAATTTTAGCCCCCACTTTGGCTTTTTGTCAGGTGTACTATGGATAAGACACTAGAGATGCGCCCTAGTACTCCAAGCGTCAGGGTGATAGATTTGGGCTGGCAAGGATCACTAAACCCAAGTCCACTGGACAACGATGAAGATGAAGGCCTGGTAGATGAGTACCTGTCCCCGGCCAGACTGGTAAGACTTATTATCCTAAGTATACATACAAAAGAAGTGTGCTTGATTAAACATTTTTCACTAAACATAAACCTGTCAATTCATTTTCTTCTTTACAGAAAACACTTACTGGAGCTGATGACCTGCAGGACGTTACAAGCCTCCAGATGTGTGTGGACACTAGGGATCACACCTTGGGGAATTTTGGTGAGGGATGCTTTCTAGGTGAGGGGTTAAGGAGAGGGCCTTATCAGGAAACGATATGCAGTATGCCACACTTTCCAAATGATCACCATAGAAATGTACTACCTGAACCTCACATGAGTCTCGGCATGGTAGCTGCTTGAACTCCATGATAGATGTAGATCCATCCATCACTGTTCTTTGTGTCATAACACATTGGAACATCTGTATAAATAAGCACATTAATCATTCGCTATTGCGGCTTGTACACCGTGTTCATCTACCTTGCAGATACAAATGCTTTTGAAATTTGTTTACCAAATTGGCACTGCAAACTGAATCCTGATGAGGGAATGCTGGCAAAACAAACCCATATTACTGTTTCCTTTGGAGCGACCTGGAGGCGACTTGTATCGCCCAAAGTCACGCGACATGACAAATTACATGCAAGTGAATGAGAGCCGTCTTAATGCACACTACTGAAGTCGCTCCGACTTCAGAAAAGGTTCCTGTACTACTTCAAGGTGACTTCTAGGCGACTTGTACCCATTGATTTCAATGGAAGTTGCCTCCAAGTCAGATAAAAAATGTTCTCAGGTCAGGCAAACCCCTCCCTCCCACAGCGCTGATTACTGTTTGATTGGCCACTGGCCGTCGCCTGTCCTGGAGGCGACTTGAAGTCGCCTTGTAAGTGGCCCCAAGACGCGCTGAAGTCGCCTCACAAAATCATGCTCAGAGTCGCGTTGCCCCTGTGTGAACCGGATCTTAGTGTTGAATATGTTTTACTGGTTCAGCCTCCTAATGCTTCTTGCATACTGGTGTCTAAAAACCCAATGCTTTTAGGTATACAGGTGTTGTTTTATTTCTGATATAAATGCAGACCATTGTTTATTACTACTTGACGTCCAAAACATTTTACCCCTTCATGATTAGGTAATTTTTTGCTTTTCGCCACTATGCTACTTTAGCCCGTAATTGCTGTCCTGTAATGCTGTACTCCAATGGATTTTTTTTATTTATTTTTTTATTATAGAAACCAAAGGAAATGTTAATTATGAAAAAAACTATATTTTTTTACTTTCTGCTATGAAACATTACAAATCGAATTTCTTCATTAATTTAGGCAAAAGTATTTAGCTTAAAATGTTTTGGTAAAAAAATTCAATAAGCGTATATTGGTTTGTGTGAAAGTTATAACAGCTACAAACTATGAAATATATATTGGAACTCACACGATTTTACTCCTGCTTGTCAGTCCCGACTTTGGCCGCGATTACAGAGAAATCCGTGCTGAAATCGCAAAAAGTAGTACAGAAACTATTTTTGAAATCAGTGCAGCGCTGCACATGCGGCGTTGCACCGATTAGGCCGATGCCGGTAAATGCCCTGGATTTGACATGCGATTTTTACCTGTACACGAGCTGTACATGAGCTGCTTATAAATTAGTAGATACAAAATACAGAAATTTGCATTTACACATGTAGACACCTTGGAAGGGTAAGGGAAGATAGCTGTAAAAGTTATATATAGTGTTTTGAAAACTTATTCATAGCCCTTGTAATGTTCCACATTTTGTCATGTTACAACCAAAAATGTAAATGTATTTTATTGGGATTTTATGTGATAGACCAACACAAAGTGACACATCATTGTGAAGTGGAAGGAAAATGATAACATCGTTTTTATTTTTACAAATTTACCACTTTTTTAGGACCGAGTACAAGTACCGATACTTTTTTTCAAGTACTCGCCGATACCAAATACCGATACTTTTTTAAAATGTGTCCCCAAATGCAGCCATGTCCCCCACAAATGCAGCCATGTCCCCCCAGCCATGTCCCCCACATAAGCAGCCATGTCCCTCCAGCCATGTCCCCCACATATGCAGCTATTTCCCCCCAGCCATGTCCCCCACATATGCAGCCATGTCCCTCCACCCATGTCCCCCACATATCCAGCCATGTCCCCCATATATGCAGCCATTTCCCCCCAGCCATGTCCCCCACATATGCAGCCATGTCCCTCCAGCCATGTCCCCCACATATGCAGCCATGTCCCTCCAGCCATGTCCCCCACATATGCAGCCATGTCCCCCACATATGCAGCCATTTCCCCCAGCCATGTCCCCCACATATGCAGCCATGTCCCTCCAGCCATGTCCCCCACATATGCAGCCATTTCCCTCCAGCCATGTCCCCCACATATGCAGCCATGTCCCTCCAGCCATGTCCCCCACATATGCAGCCATGTCCCTCCAGCCATGTCCCCCCACATATGCAGCCATGTCCCTCCAGCCATGTCCCCCACATATGCAGCCATGTCCCTCCAGCCATGTCCCTCCAGCCATGTCCCCCACATATGCAGCCATGTCCCTCCAGCCATGTCCCTCCAGCCATGTCCCCCACATATGCAGCCATGTCCCTCCAGCCATGTCCCCCACATATGCAGCCATGTCCCTCCAGCCATGTCCCCCACATATGCAGCAATGTCCCTCCAGCCATGTCCCCCACATATGCAGCCATGTCCCTCCAGCCATGTCCCCCACATATGCAGCCATGTCCCTCCAGCCATGTCCCCCAAATATGCAGCCATGTCCCTCCAGCCATGTGCCTCCAGCCATGTGCCTCCAGCCATGTCCCTGCAGCCATGTCCCTGCAGCCATGTCCCCCACATATGCAGCCATGTCCCTCCAGCCATGTGCCTCCAGCCATGTCCCTGCAGCCATGTCCCCCACATATGCAGCCATGTCCCTCCAGCCATGTCCTCCACATATGCAGCCATGTCCCTCCAGCCATGTCCCCTACATATTCAGTCATGTCCCTTCAGCCATGTTCCACCAGCCATGTCCCTCCAGCCATGTCCCCACAGACATGTCCCTCCAGCCATGTCCCCCATACCTAGCCGCCGAAAGCCGCCGCCACCGCACGGGGAACATCACAGCTTTCATTTGAATAGCTGTTTTCCCCACGCGTATAGACACTCCCCCTTGCTCGGGATTGGACAGATCACGATCACCCATCCAATCCCGAGCAAGGGGGAGTGTCTATACGCAGCGGGAACACTACAGCTATTCAAATGAAAGCTGTGATGTTCCCGCACGCTGTTTAACCCATGCGGCGGCGGCGGCGGCGTCTTTCATTGTGGTGGCGGCGGGGAGGGGGGGAGGACGGAACAAGTATTCTATTCTGGTATCGGAGGTATTTGCGGGAGTACAAGTACTCCCGCAAATACTCGGTATCGGTCCCGATACCGATACTGGTATCGTTATCGGGACAACCCTAATCTGAAGTGTGGTGTGCATTTATATTCAGCCCCCTTTTCTCTGATACCCCTAACTAAAATCTAGTGGAACCAATTGCCTTCAGAAGTCACCTAATTAGTAAATAGTGTCCACCTGTGTCTATTTTCATCTCAGTATAAATGCGGCTGTTCTGTGAAGCCCTCAGAGGTTTGTTAGAGAACCTTAGTGAACAAACAGCATCATGAAGGCCAAGAAACACATCAGACAGGTCAGGGATAAAGTTGTGGAGAAGTTTAAAGCAGGGTTATGGCCCATACACACGATCCGAATATCGGCCGACGGATCATATGACTTTTTTCGCTTAATAATCGCGAGTAAAATAAAATAGGTTTTTAAACTCACGAAAATTATCGTACAATAGAAAAAAACGATCGGAAGTGATGTCACGTGTTGAAATGTATTTGTATTGTATTATCGGACGACGGCTGTACTGACTAAACGAAAATCGGACGATCGGACATCGGACGAGAACAATTTTCGCGCGATCGAATTTAATCGGATGAACGGTCGTGATCGGCTGTCGAAAGTAGTGTACACACGATCCGAAAATCGTACGATCCATCATCGGACGATCGTTTTCGTCCGATATTCGGATTGTGTGTATGGGCCATAAGGTAGTAAATAAATATCACATGGAACACTGTTCAATCCATCATCTGAAAATAGAATGAGTATGGCACAACTGTAAACCTACCAAGACATTGGCCAACCACCTAAACTGGCAAGGAGAGCATTAATTGGAGAGGCAGCCAAGAGGCCCATGGTAACTCTGGAGGAGCTGCAGAGATCCACAGCTCAAGTGGGAGAATCTGTCCACAGGACAACTATTAGGCCCTGTTTCAGCACACAAATTTGATCGTGTGTACGGGCGGACAGACAGATTTTGCCAGCAGACAGATTTTATAGCATGCTTTAAAATTGTCTGCTGGGAAGCCGTCCGTCCGACATATATATCTGCCCGCACATGCGTCGAATGGATTCGACGCATGCGCGGAAGTGTTTTACTTCCTCGTGCGGTGATGTGGCGGCGTCAACGTCACCGCGCTGTCTGCCGGCGGGGATTTTGGTTTGATCGTGTGTACAGCGATCAAACCAAAATAGCACAGCAGACAAATCCGATCAAATCAGTCTGTCTGACCGATTTGATCGGATTTATTTGGTCGTGTGTACGCGGCCTTAGTCGTGCACTCCACAAATCTGGCCTTTATGGAAGAGTGGCAAGAAGAAAGCCACCGTTAAAAGAAAGCCATAAGAAGTCCTGTTTGCAGTTTGCAAGAAGACATGTGGGGGGGACAGCAAATGTGGAAAAAGGTGCTCTGGTCAGATGAGACCAACAATGAACTTTTTGGCCCAAAAACAAAACGCTATGGGCCAGATTCAGGTAGATGAGAGTATCTTTCCTCTGGAGTAACGCTTCTCATTTACGTTACTCTGAAGACCCTTTCAGCGCAAGTCCTGTAATTCACATAGCAGTTGCGCGTAAACTTGCGCCAGAGTAACGATAATGCGCTGGCGTAACCCGACGCAAGTGGAAGTGGGTGTGATCATATGTAAATGATGGGCGGAGCCCAGCGCAGAGGCTTACGTTCAGCGCATCATCCACGGAGCATGCGCAGTGAGTGCGGCTCCACTCGCCCCCTTGTGCGCATGCTCACAACTTCCGTCGGCACCACTTCCTGGGAAACGTCAGCGCAATGCGTTCCGCTGGGCGCTTAAAAGCGCTGGCGGAAACGCCATTCCGGCGCAAAAGTATTTCCGCTTCCCCCCACCCCAGGGAAGATACTTTTGTTTGGTGATGGCTGCTCCCGCTACCCCCAGAGAGAGGAGGAACCTGAATTTTAATGCACAGGAGGTCTCAGTGATCATTTCGGCAATGGAGACGGATAATGATTTTCTCCATGGCAAAAAAAGCCGGAAGACCAGCCGGGAGAGGAAGCAGGGCATCCTGGAGTCCATTGCTGCCAGGGTCAATGTCCTGGGGTACTCCACCCGGACTGCTGGGGACATACAAAAAAAAATTAATGACCTGCGGCGCAAGGTGAGGGACAAGGTGGCCTCCATCAGGAGGTATGAGAGGGGCACAGGTGGTGGTCCCCCATGTCCTGTCACCCTAACCGCAGAGGAGGAGGTGGTTGCTCGCTGCCTGGAGAGGGAGCAGGTGGAGGGGGTCGCAGGCTATGACTCCGTGGAGGAAGGCACAAGGACAGGTAAGTGTTTTATAATCCCCTATTTGTTGTTTTGCATTTGGGGGGGGAGGGTACATGTGCCAAGTGTGTGGGACCACCAACATGTGTCTGCTTTGTGTCATCCACAGATGACGGAGCTGGGCCTTCATCTGTCAGCGTGCATTCCACCCCATCCCCCCCACGCCATCATGTGCCCGAGCCACTGGGTGGTGAAGAGGTTGTGGAGGAGGAGAGTGGCCACACCACACCTGCCGAGGTGGTTGTAGAGGATCCTGCTGTGGCAGAGCAGGACTTTACCTTAGTGTTGTCTGTCTCCTCCCCTTCTCCTGGGCCGTCTGTCGTCCCCTCCCCCATCCTTGGAAGCCCCTCAAGGGCGACTCCTTCCACCCAAGGACAACCATCTTCTGGCCCCAGGAAGGCGACCCAGAAGACCAGGGGGGTGTCTGATGGTGTACAGGACCAGTTGGCGAGGGATCACGCCAGGCAGACGGAACAGATGGGGGCCATAGCGGTGCACTTGGAGAAAGTGGCTGACAGCCTGGGCTCCGTTGCCAACCTCAGCAACGCAGTGCAGGATGTAAGCTGCAACTGCGCTGCAGTGGTCACCACTTTGGGGGAGGTGCAGGGGGATATTCGGCACCTTACTGCAGCCGTCCAGGCCAACAGTGCTGCCATCCGGGACCAGGGGAGGCTGAGTCGGCGGGCCCAGCATTATCAGGTCACCCGTCAGCTCCGGATGCAGGCCCAGACCAACTCCTACCTTGGACGGATAGCCAGGGCCTTGGAGGGCACGCAGGCCACACCTGCCAGGAGTGGCCCACCTGGGGATCAGCCACCTCCAGATGCCCCCCACCCCCACCCACTCCATCCAGGCAGCTGCGGAGTCAGAGAGGGGCCCCCAGAAGAAGCCCCCGGCATCCCCGATGAGGCCTTTTTTTTTTTTCTTGTTTTATATTTTTGTTTTGGACATACTCAGGTCATGAGTTTATTTTTTCTTTTTCTCAGGTTATGAGATTTTGTTTCTTTTAATTATCAGGATATGATATTATTAATTTATTTTTGTACTGCACACGGTCAGGAGTGCAGGGGACAGTGTGAATGGTGTGTGAATGTGAGGGGGTGGCACTCCTGAAAGTAAGGGGTGTCACCCTCGGCCGTGGTGGTGAAGTGAACCCCACGGCTGAATGAATGACGTGTGAAAGGTGTGTGAATGGACAGTGACATCATTGGGGCCTTGACGCTGGCGTTACTGCTCCCAACTCCTACATGCTGGACTTGGGCTAATCCAATGCGATGTGCATGTGGTGTGTGTGATCTAGGGACATCAGTGGTGTACACGCGTGCACTGTCTGTGTTATTAATGTTTTGGTTTAGTGTCCAAAGATGCCTACGGCGAGGACCCTCCTGACTGCTCTTCCATCAGCAGACTGGGTGTCCTCTGGCGGGGGGGGGCTGTGTGGGTCGGGGGTCAGGTCATCACGTATGTCAATATGCAGGCCTTTTTTCATAGCAAAGTTATGTAGTATGCAACATGCACCGATGATCTGACACACGAAGGTAGGGGAATACAATAGGGCCCCCCCAGACTTATCCAGGCATCGGAAACGGGACTTCAGGAGCCCAAATGTTTGCTCCACCACTGCACGGGTTTTGATGTGTGCTTCATTGTATTTTCTCTCTCCTCTGGTTTGGGGGTTCCGGAAAGGAGTCATTAGATGGGGTCCCAGTGCATATGCAGAGTCACCTGGAAGGGAAAAGACAGGAGAATGTTAGTCATGCATGTGCGATTTCTGTTGTGCATCACGGGAGGGGATAGTCATGCCTGACTCCCATGTCACTCACCAACCAGCCAGCTGTCCCCATACATGTTCTGGTTAAATTCTGCTGGGATGGGGCTCTGACGGTATATGAAGCTGTCATGGCTGGACCCGGGGTGTTTGGCACGGACGTGCCATATGAGGCGTTGGGCATCAGCTACCACCTGTACGTTGATGGAATGCCAATGCTTCCGATTGCGGTATATGTGCTCTGTGGCACTGGGGGGCTGTAGGGCCACATGTGTGCAATCAATGGCCCCCACAGTGCGTGGGAATCTGGCAATGCTGTAGAAATCTGTCATTGCCTTCTGCCGCAGCTCCTCAGTGGTGGGTCTGATGAACTGGTTGGACATGCGTCTGAGGATTGCAGGGACAACCTGGTGCACACATCTGCTTATGGAGGATTGTGACATCCCAGCCACCACTCCACTTGTACGCTGGAATGATCCACTTGCAAGGAAATGGAGTGTTGCCAGGACCTTCACCAGTGGTTGCACTGCTTGTGAGCGGTGTGTTGGGCTGGTGATGTCATCCTGCAGGGTTGTGGTTAGTTCAAGTATTGCATCTGGGCTGAATCTGAAGAGGCGATACACCTCCTCATCCCCCATGCCAAAGAGGTTCATACGAGTGCGGTATATCCTCTCACGTGGCCGCCTTCTTGGTTCCAGGGGACCCATCAGTAGTTCTAGGACCACAATTGCCCCTGGCATGTTGGCACACAGAGGTGTTGTCCTCCTTGCAAGTGTTGTTGTTCAGCAAGCTCCTATCGTCGGTAACGCTGCTGTAGCTGCTCTCCTGCTGACCTGTGACCGTCTGGAGTAAAGATAAAGCAGCCTTTTGTAGAAATAACTTTGCGCCGGACGGACCAGATACGCGCGGCGCATGTAGCCAGCGTATGGTGCTAATCCGTTCGTGAATTGGGAAATCTCCCTCATTTGCATATTTGCAGGGGAAATCAATGGGCGCGACTGATGCGCCCAGCGAAAATAAACGCTGACGATACTCTGGCGTCGGAACGTTCCGCCGGTCGCAAATGACCCGTTATTGGGTGCATCTAGTTTGGTGGGTACGGGCACATAGAAACGACGGCGCATCATCACAGTTACGCGGCGCATATCCAAATACTCCAGCGCAAGTGTTCGTGAATCTGGCCCTATGTGTGGCGGAAATCTAACACTGCACATTACTCTGAACACACCTTCCCGATAGTGAAACATGGTGGTGTCAGCATCATTTTGTGGGGATGCTTTTCTTCAACAGGGATGGGAAAGCTGCTCAGAGTTGAGGGAAAGGTGGATGGAGGCAATCTTAGAAGAAAACCTGTTGAGACTAGTTCAGAGGTTCACCATCCTACAGGATAACAACCCTAAACATACAACCAGAGCTACAATGGAATGGTTTAGATCAAAGCATATTCATCTGTTAGAATGGCCCAGTGAAAGCCCAGACCTAAATACAATTGAGAATCTGTGGAAAGACTTGAAAATTGCTGTTCACAGACGCTCTCCATCCAATCTGACAGAGCTTGAGTTATTTTGCAAACATGTCACTTTCTAGATGTGCATAGCTGGTAGAGACAACCCAAAGAGACTTGCAGTTGTAATTGCAGCAAAAGATGGTTCTACAAAATATTGACTCAGGGGGGCTGAATAAAAATGCACGCCACACTTTTCACATAAAATTCCAATAAAATACATTTACTTTTTTGGTTGTAACATGACAAAATGTGGAAAATATGTGTGTGTGTGTGTATATATATATATATATATATATACACACACACACACATATATATACACAGTGCCTTGCGAAAGTATTCGGCCCCCTTGAACTTTGCAACCTTTTGCCACATTTCAGGCTTCAAGCATAAAGATATAAACAATTTTTGTGAAGAATCAACAGCAAGTGGAACACAATCATGAAGTGAACGAAATTTATTGGATATTTCAAACTCTTTTAACAAATAAAAAACTGAAAAATTGGGCGTGCAAAATTATTCAGCCCCCTTAAGTCAATACTTTGTAGTGCCTCCTTTTGCTGCGATTACAGCTGTAAGTAGCTTGGGGTATGTATCAGTTTTGCACATCGAGAGACTGAAATTTTTGCCCATTCCGCAAAACAGCTCGAGCTCAGTGAGGTTGGATGAAGAGCGTTTGTGAACAGCAGTTTTCAGTTCTTTCCACAGATTCTCGATTGGATTCAGGTCTGGACTTTGACTTGGCCATTCTAACACCTGGATATGTTTTATTTGTGAACCATTCCATTGTAGATTTTGCTTTATGTTTTGGATCGTTGTCTTGTTGGAAAACAAATCTCCATCCCAGCCTCAGGTCTTTTGCAGACTCCATCAGGTTTTCTTCCAGAATGGTCCTGTATTTGGCTTCATCCATCTTCCTGTCAATTTTAACCATCTTTCCTGTCCCTGCTAAAGAAAAGCAGGCCCAAACCATGATGCTGCCACCACTATGTTTGACAGTGGGGATGGTGTGTTCAGGGTGATGAGCTGTGTTGCTTTTACGCCAAACATAACGTTTTGCATTGTTGGCAAAAAGTTTGATTTTGGTTTCATCTGACCAGATCACCTTCTTCCACATGTTTGGTGTGTCTCCCAGGTGGCTTGTGGCAAACTTTAAACACTTTTTATGAATATCTTTAAGAAATGGCTTTCTTCTTCCCACTCTTCCATAAAGGCCAGATTTGTGGAGTATACGACTGATTGTTGTCCTATGGACAGAGTCTCCCACCTCAGCTGTAGATCTCTGCAGTTCATCCAGAGTGATCATGGGCCTCTTGGCTGCATCTCTGATCAGTCTTCTCCTTCTATGAGCTGAAAGTTTAAAGGGACGGCCAGGTCTTCGTAGATTTGCAGTGGTCTGATACTCCTTCCATTTCAATATTATCGCTTGCACAGTGCTCCTTGGGATGTTTAAAGCTTGGGAAATCTTGTTGTATCCAAATCCGGCTTTAAACCTCTCCACAACAGTATCTCGGACCTGCCTGGTGTGTTCCTTGTTCTTCATGATGCTCTCTGCGCTTTAAACTGACCTTTGAGACTATCACAATGCAGGTGCATTTATACAGAGACTTGATTACACACAGGTGGATTCTATTTATCATCATTAGTCATTTAGGTAAACATTGGATCATTCAGAGATCCTCACTGAACTTCTGGAGGAAGTTTGCTACACTGAAAGTAAAGGGGCTGAATAATTTTGCTCGCCCAATTTTTCAGTTTTTTATTTGTTAAAAAAGTTTTAAATATCCAATAAATGTTGTTCCACTTCATGATTGTGTCCCACTTGTTGTTGATTCTTCACAACAAAATACAGTTTTATATCTTTATGTTTAAAGCCTGAAATGTGGCAAAAGGTCGCAAAGTTCAAGGGGGCGGAATACTTTCGCAAGGCACTGTGTAATATATATATATATATATATATATATATATATATATATATATATATATATAACGGAACTATGTATTTTGCCTGTACATCTATAATAAATCATGCAGTGGGATATTATGAGGTGTAAATACCCTCTGTCTGCCTAGATGTAGATGGGAACTGAATCAGCCTGGTTTCTGAAACCTCTCTTTAGGTATGCTAATGCACCTGTCTATCCCAAAGGTTAATTGATCTATTGTGTGTGTGAAAGGAATGTGGCTTCTTTGGCCTGGTGCCAGAGGGGTCTACCTTGGGGCCCCCCTGTGGAGGGAGGGGGCGGAGAGTTCCATTGTTCCTTGAGTACTCACAAGCTTGTAACTAGATATAAACCAAGAAATGTACCATTAAAGTTAGTCTACTTGACCCTTCAAAACGTAGCACCGTCTCGTTCTTAGAAGGGAATGCGATGGGCTATTTATTCTGTTCGTCTTACAACTGGACCTGACTCTCCCTCTGGCTCTCGTGGATGAGCTTATACTGGACTCACTTGCATAGCAACTTGCCAGGGAAAAGGATGTCTCCAACGGCTAATACCCTCTCCCTACTTGGGTAGCCGTTACATTGGTTGGCAGCGGTGGGATGGTCCTTTTATCCAAGGAGCAAGTTCTGAATGGAGCCTCAGTACGCCAGGCTGAAAAGAACCACACTAAAAGATTTATTGGAGAGTCGTGGTAGGAGTGCCAGTAACAGACCACGGAGGGAGCTGATAGCTGACCTGCTGGAGCTGGACCAAATGGATGGATCCATGGAAGTAACGGAGCCCCTAGCACCTGTCAGCAAGGAAGATGTAATTACGGATATTGTACAACGGAGATTATCCTTGTATTCAGAAACGTCCACAAAACTAATAAACCAGCTGTTCCGGGAAGCAAGAGAGGAGATTCAAACCAAGAGGGGACAAGAACTGGAACTGGTAAGAGCTAGACAGCCCATTACACACGCAGTTCCTACTTCCCCACCCGCTGCTACAGGAAAGAAAATACCGTTCACTGCATTTAAAGCTTTTGTAGAAAGTGAGGAGGAATCCAAGAAGAAGGCTGTGGACTGCCACATGGAATGGGCCAACCAGTTACAAAGGGTGGCATCCCATTAAGTCCAAGGGTGCAAGGCCAACACCAGGGAGGAAGTATTGCAGCTATTCCTAATGAAACATTTCTTCCAAGACCTGGCCGCAGACATACAGGACTGGGTACGAGATCGTCGTCCCGCTAACTTAAACAAGGCGGCACGGCTAGCAGATGAGTACGCGGAAACAAGGAAAGTAAGTCAGGGTACTACACAGCTGGCTCATGAGGTAGAACCGCGTACTCCAACCGGCACCCCACGCCCAGAGTTTCCGGGCTCCAGTCCCACCAGGACCACCACGTCCTCAGGAACCCAACAACTACCCCCGGGATTAGTCTAGGGTGACGTGCCATCACTGCAGCAACACGGGACATATTGCTTGTTTTTGCCCTTTAAGAGCTACAAATAACAACTGGAGACGCCCAACACCCAACACAGAGGTCACTCCATCATGGCCCTCTGTGGCCCACTGCCTAGAGACCGAGGTGGGCCCTGAGGAATGTCTGGGAATTTTGTATGAGGCAGACCCAATACAAGCAGCCTCTCCAGATAACCGTCAGCATCACCGTCAGGAGGTACGGGTGAATGGACAAGTAGCACAAGGCCTAAGAGATACCGAGGCTACTATCACTCTAATTCAAAAACAACCAGGGCACAAAAAGTCAGACTGTCAATTAATTCTACCCAGGCAGTCACAGTCATGGAGACAGCCAGAAAGAGGGAACCCCCACACATCCATGCATGTGGCCCACTGCGTTGGGGAGGAAGAACATTGGGGCATTCTGCACGAGGCAGATCCGATACAAGCAGCTAACCAGGACAACAGGCAGCAACACAGGCAGACTGTCTGGGTCAATGGAAAGGCAGCCAATGGGCTACATGATACCGGGGCTACCATGACCCTGCTACAGAAGAAACTCATCCCAGAGAGCCAGCACACCGGAGACACCATAGCCGTAAGAGTAGCAGGAGGCACCGTCTTCCGGCTACCCGTTGCCCGGGGGGTGATGATTTGCCAGCAGATGTACTACTGGGGAATGATTTGGCCCCCCTTGTTTCTGCGTACACCCCGATGTGCCCCACTGAAGCCCACACAGTGACTACCTGTGCCCCAACCCGCGTTGCTGGAACCAACTTGCTTGCTGCTGAGACCCGGGTAAGACTACCTTCCCCGACATGTACTGTAGATCCGGCCCAATATCACAGTCTAAAATGGGAATGTGACAAGTTGGCCAGTGAGAAATCAGAGATGCAACAACACTACGTCATGTATTATGAGATGTCCCGTGGCTTGAACATTAAAATGCATAAACAGGCTAAAATTGTCAAAAGGTTAAACGGGATCTGCGCTCAGGTGGTGCCTTATCTCTCCCAAGAGCATCAGCAACAGGTTTTGGGAGCCATTGAGAGAGCAAAGCAAGTGACTGTTCCAGAACTGAATTCCATTATTTACCTTCACCATCAGCTATCGACCTGGCAGATTTAATGGCAATGCCGATGGACTGTCCAGGCAAACGGAACTTTTACCCTAACAGCAGACCGGACATCCCACAGTTGACCTAAAAAGGATCAATCCGGGTCTGCGGGAGTGTTCCACAAAAGGGGAGCAGTGTAACAGAACTATGTATTTTGCCTGTACATCTATAATAAGTCATGCAGTGGAATATTATGAGGTGTAAATACCCTCTGTCTGCCTAGATGTAGATGGGAACTGAATCAGCCTGGTTTCTAAAACAAATGGGATCTGCGCTCAGGTGGTGCCTTATCTCTCCCAAGAGCATCAGCAACAGGTTTTGGGAGCCATTGAGAGAGCAAAGCAAGTGACTGTTCCAGAACTGAATTCCATTATTCACCTTCACCATCAGCTACCGACCTGGCAGATTTAATGGCAATGCCGATGGACTGTCCAGGCAAACGGAACTTTTACCCTAACAGCAGACCGGACATCCCCAAGTTGACCCGAAAAGGATCAATCCGGGTCTGCTGTAGTCTTCCACAAAAGTGGAGCAGTGTAACAGAACTATGTATTTTGCCTGTACATCTATAATAAATCATGCAGTGGGATATTATGAGGTGTAAATACCCTCTGTCTGCCTAGATGTAGATGGGAACTGAATCAGCCTGGTTTCTAAAACCTCTCTTTAGGTATGCTAATGCACCTGTCTATCCCAAAGGTTAATTGATCTATTGTGTGTGTGAAAGGAATGTGGCGTCTTTGGCCTGGTGCCAGGGGGGTCTACCTTGGGGCCCCCCTGTAGAGGGAGGGAGGGAGAGGGAGTTCCTTGAGTACTCACAAGCTTGTAACTAGATATAAACCAAGAAATGTACCATTAAAGTTAGTCTACTTGACCCTTCAAAACGTAGCACCATCTCTACAACTGGACCTGACTCTCCCTCTGGCTCTCCTGGATGAGCTTATACTGGACTTACTTGCATAGCAACTACCCTACTTGGGTAGCCGTTACAATATATATATATATATATATATATATATATATATATATATATATACTGTATTTGCTGGCGTATAAGACTACCTTTTACACTTAAAAAAAAAATGGCCAAAAAGCCGCGGTCGTCTTATACGCCGGGTCAGCTGCTCAGATGCCTGCTGGATGTGCAGTAATACTGTATGTAGCTTCGGCTATATACAGTATATACCGCTTAGCCAATCCCGGTGAACGATGTATTCAAATGAATACAGAGTCTGCTTGGATTGGAGTGACAACCTCTGCCAATTCGAGCAGGCTACATACAGTAGCCTGCTTGGATTGGCTTTGAGAGTCAGAGAGGTAAGGGCTGATGATGTTACAATCTCTGCCATTTCATGCAGGCTTTGTATTCATTAATAGAATACATCTCTCGCCATGATTGGCTCCAAATCCAGCAAGAATGAGGAAGAATATGGCTCCAGAAGCAAGAAATATGAAGCATCGGAAGCCTCGGAAAGAAGGGTCGTCTTATATGGTGAGTACAGGCAAAAAATCTTAAAAAAACTTTAAAATTAGGGGTTGGTCTTATACGCCCGGTCGTCTTATACACCGGCGAATACGGTGTGTGTATATGTATATATATATATATATATATATATATATATAGTGGGGATCGAAAGTTTGGGCGCCCCAGGTAAAAATTTGTATTAATGTGCATAACGAAGCCAAGGAAAGATGGAAAGATCTCCAAAAGGCATCCAATTACAGATTAGACATTCTTATAATATGTAAAAAAAAAAGATTTTATTTCCATCATTTACACTTTCAAAATAACAGAAAACAAAAAAATGGCGTCTGCAAAAGTTTGGGCACCCTGCAGAGTTAATATCTTGTACTGCCCCCTTTGGCAAGTATCACAGCTTGTAAACGCTTTTTGTAGCCAGCCAAGAGTCTCAATTGTTTGAGGTATCTTTGCCCATTCTTCCTTACAAAAGTCTTCCAGTTCTTTGAGACTTCTGGGCTGTCTGTCACGCACTGCTCTTTTAAAGGTCTATCCATAGATTTTCAATTTCAGTTAGGTGCAGTGTAACCAGTGAAAGAATACATCTGGCAGAGGCTCATCATCCTGTGTGACTAGTGATGATTTCATATTACATGAGTAACATGCACACTCAGCACCAACATAAGTCACCAGTCCTTAGTTATTAACCACTTGTCATCTGCCCACCGTCAAATGACGGCGGGCAGACGACTCCATTGTTCTGACATCACGTCATATGACGTGATGTCCCTTTAAAGCCGCGGGCGGGCGCGCGCACCCGCCGCTCTGCGGGGATCCCGTGCGAGTGCCCGGCGGCAACGATCGCCGCCGGGCACACGCGATTGCTCAGTAACTGAGCTGGGACGTGCAGCTCTGTGTGTAAACACAGAGCTGCACGTCCCTGTCAGGGAGAGAGGAGATCGGTCACCTCCCCCAGTCACCCCCCCCTCCCCCCACAGTTAGAACACTCATAGGACACACATTTAACCCCTTTCCCGCCCCCTAGTGGTTAACCCCTTCACTGCCAGTCACATTTATACAGTAATCAATGCATATTTATAGCATTTTTCACTGTATAAATGTAAATGGTCCCAAAAATGTCAGAAAAGTGTCCGAAATGTCCGCCATAACGTCGCAGTCCCAATAAAAAAATCGCAGATCGCCGCCATTAATAGTAAAAAAATAAATAAAAAAAATGCCATAAACTATCCCCTATTTTGTAAACGCTATAAATTTTGCGCAAACCAATCGATAAACGCTTATTGCATTTTTTTTTTACCAAAAATATGTAGAAGAATACGTATCGGCCTAAACTGAGGGAAAAAATATTTTTTTTATATATTTTTTGGGTTATTTATTATAGCAAAAAGGAAAAAATATTGAATTTTTTTAAAAATTGACGCTCTATTTTTGTTTATAGCGCAAAAAATAAAAACCGCAGAGGTGATCAAATACCACCAAAAGAAAGCTCTATTTGTGTGAAAAAAAGGACGCCAATTTTGTTTGGGAGCCACGTCGCACGACCGCGCAATTGTCAGTTAAAGCGACGCAGTGCCGGAAGCTTATATTTTGTCTGGGCAGGAAGGGGGTGTAGGTGCACAGTAGGCAAGTGGTTAAGCGAAGCAGACTTTACAAGGCACACACCTCATATGTCATCAGGATTGTCGGCATTACCAAATCACGCCTTTTTTTAATAAAGACATACCTTAGGGGTGTCCAACCCATGGAACAGCTGTGAATGCGGTCCAACACAAAATTTAGATTTTTTTGGAATTTTTTGTAAAATGCAGAGAACATGTGCGGCCGAAAAAAGAAATGAAAGTGTCTCTTTAATCTTCTTAAATAAAAATATTGTACTCTTCACAATCACGCCTTATTTATGTCATCAGTTTTCGGCAGCACCTATATTTGTGAGCAACTAGTTTCAAGGATGAAAGTGATATTAAAGCTTTCTTTTTTTTTTATAACAAACATGTCATACTTAGCTGCTCTGTGCAGTGATTTTTGACAGAGCAGCCCTGATTCTCCTCTTCTCAGGTTCCACACTGGCGCTCTTGGCTACTCCCTCCTGCCCCCAGAGCAAGCAGTTTGCATTGGGGGCACCCAAGCATGCTCGTTCCCGAGCTGCAGCTCTGCGTGTCCATTCACACACTGAGCTATGGCTTAGGCCTGCCCCCTAACTCTGCTGTGATTGACATTGATTTCAGCCAATGAGGAGGGATCGTCCCCAGGAAACTAGGCTCTCGTGCACATCGCTGGATCGAGATGGGGCTCAGGTAAGTATTAAGGTGTGGGGGGGGGGGGGGGGCTGGAGGACTACTACACAAAGGATTTTAAACTTCATGCATAGAGCATTGAGCCTTTACAATCATTTAAAGCACATGAAGGGCAAAGTTTAAACTAAAATATCTGATTAGTACCTAAAGAATTCATTTAGAATTGCTGCTACATCCATTAAAAATGAAATAAAAAGAGTGCGGCGCAAAATAAAAACAATAATAATAATAATAATGGTGACAATAAATATACTTATAAAAATATAAATTATTTGAAAATAGTGTCCATGTGCAAGGAAGTCCATAAAGCAATGAATCCACAGCCTTAAACAATTTCCAGAGTGGAAAGTGAAAAGGAACACCAAAGAATATCCTCCACCAGTGTAAGATGGACTCTCACCTCTCTGCTTTGACCCAGATGGATCTCAAAGCATAATCTGTGTAATCAGAAATCAGCTGACAGCCTCCATAGGCAGACGGATGGATAGGATAAAAACCATAGATCCGGATTCAATGATTTCTCAACATTCATACCACCATGTAGGGAAGAAAGGAAAGAAATCTAGTGCTCTCTGTTGAAATAACTATTTATTTAAAACAATGGAGACTTCACTCGCATGTATAGACACTCTAAGAGCCGAGTGTCAGCATAGCGGCATGTAACAGCGTACCAAACCGTCCTACTGCAATCTGCGGCGAACTTGGGTGACGTTCTGCGTGGCTCCTCCCCCTGTACGCGTTACATCCCGTGGCCTGACTTCCTCAGCGTGGGTTAAGGGAGCACCATTATTATTATTATTATTGTTTTTATTTTGCGCCGCACTCTTTTTATTTCACTTACACTTGGGACTTTTTATGAATTGTTCTTAGTGCTGGCTTGCCTATATTGGTACTTTATTTATTTTTTCCAGCGCTGAATATATTCTCTTATTTTTGTGCTACATCCATTAAACCAGATATTTATGCGTTAGGCTACTTTCACACTGGGGTGTCGCGGGCGTTTGGGGTAAAGCGTCTATATTTTTAGCTGTGCTTTACCACAGTTTTTGCGGTGCTTTTCGGCCGCTAGCAGCCTAAAAAACTCCTGCAAGCAGCATCTTTGGAGGGGTGAAGGAGCGGTGTATACACTGCACCCAGTGGCGTATCTAGGGTATGGCAGCCATGGCAAGTGCCATTGGCGCCATGGGGAGGGGGGGCGGCAAAAAGCTACCCCCCCCCCGCACGAAAAAAAAAACACCCATCCTGCGGCCATCTCCAGCACTAATGTAACTCCCGGCATCACGGCCGGCCTGCTGAGGAGCGCCGCCGGGACAGCAATTGCTAATATTGCTACTTGGCCTGGGGAGTGACAGGTTTCCCCATGATGGCCGCTGACTGGCCATTGATCGCACAGTGGCTGCTTTTGATGGGCACAGTGGCTGCAATTGATTTTATTCTCAGTTTGCGCCCCCCCCCCCCAAAAAAAAAATTCAGTACCAGCCCCAGTGGCCCCAGTGTCCCTCTCTGTCCTCGTTGCACTGCGTCTCTCCCTGTCTCTGGTTATCTGAAAGGTTTCAAATGTTTTGACAGGGGCGCAGTTTCAGTGCTTGCCATAGGTGCCATTTTCTCTAGATATGCCTCTGACCGCACCTAAAGCTCCTTGCCACTAGCAGTGGTTAAAAGCGCCCCACTAGCGTCCGAAAACCTTTGCAAATATGACGGTAAAGCTCTGCTAAAAATAAAAATAGCAGCGCTTTACCGCTTTAACGCTTAGGTGTGAAAGCACCCTCACTAACTCCTGAGCCCTGTAGAGATCGGGGCAGCATCAGATTTAAGTCAAATTTAACCCTCCCTTCTCTCCTACACACCTGATCTTCATACTCATTTTTATTTTAAGTTTAACGGAAATAGTTTTTTGTTGTCAAAAAATATTAAAAAAAAAACTCAAAAAAACCGAAGTGGTTATTAAATACTGTACCACCAAGAGAAAGCTAAGTATAACTAAAAACAAAACTAGAATTTTGAAAATGAGAAATCAGCAGCCTCCATATTTCTGTCAGGAATGGTTTTCCTTATTGTACTTACCACAACTGATTGTGTATTGGCTTTTATTTTCATGGTGTTACATATTTTGCCAAAAAGTTCATTCTTTTTTTTTTTTTTAGGTACATATATGCCAAACCTTAGACAACTAAAACTGAATAACAGTGTCATATTGTCAATAAGGTAAGAGGAATGTTGTTGTTTGTTGTATAATCTTTGCTTAATAACCTCTTGCCCATAGGCGTGCGCAGCCTATTGCATTAGGGTGTGCACCCCAAAGATTAAACACATAGCACAATTAACTCATGATGAAAGGGAAGGGGCCGGTAAATTACATATTTAACGGACCCTTCCCCACTCATCCTAAAACACCCCTGCAGCAACAGCTGGAGGGAGAAGAGACTGGGAAAGCTGGAAGTGCTGCGGGGGGGGGGGGGGGGGGGGGAACCAGGGCATTAGGGGGAATCTGTCCTGCACACAGTGATTAGGGTGTGCCTGGGCACACCTGGCACACCCTGTGCGCACGCCTATGCTCTTGCCCACTATGTAACACAGGGGTAGGCATAGGCAACCCGTGGCACTCAAAGCCTCTTTTGCTGGCAGTCAGTCAGTGAGGCCTCGGATTAGCAGCAGGAGCTCCACACGGCGCACGTCTCCTAGGAGTAGGAACGTGTGTGCTATAGCTCCAGGCAGGTTTAGGAGGCAGTCAGGCAGACAGGCAGGGTTCCAATCCAGGTCAAGGTGACACAAACCGGAAGCCGCTCCCGGAGGAATCCTCAATACTCCGCTCCACCCGCACTGTGTGACCCTATAGAAGACTGAGCTGTACAGGAGCCTCCCACCCGTGTGTACCACCTACCTGTCCGTATGTACTAACAGTCATATCACCTACCTGAACTTCTACCGCCCGGACCAGCAACACTCTGCCTGAGGATCTGAGATGTGAGAGCAGGAGGAGGAGAAGGAGGCGGAGATTCTGTACCTGCCCCGCCCACCAGAATACGTGCTACACAACATTTTATCTACGGTACTACTCTATTTTGGCCTTCTTTCTATTTTCTCTACACTCCGGGATCTGGCATGCACCGATGTATGGTTTACCTACATGTGGAGATGAACAGTAGATGAATATTAGAAGCATGCCTACCATAGAGACATAGAGCTACATGCGATTGTGATCTTAGCAATAAGATCATTGGGAGTTGGTAAGCAGGCAATTTTACTAGAGGTGGAGGTGCCCTTTGTCTGATCTTACTCTACGAACTTTATTTCAAACACACTTCGGGTGCAAGTTTGACACACATGGACTTTATTATTTGTTTTTTAATGTGATATTTTTTGGATTTGTCACGTCACCAACGTTTCACTTATGTTCACATTAAGAGGAATGGTCACATTTGTTATTTGACTCATGATTTATTTGTTAGTGCAGCGCAGCATATTTTTGTTTTTATAGGGTCCAATCCAGCCCTGCTCAGCCCAGCTACAGCTCCAGCTCCAGCCTCTGCATGGACCACTCTGAACCTGGCCTTTTTTTCTCCAGCCTCCCCCCAGCATTCCTCCTCCCCTCCTTTGAAGGTGAGTCTGCCTGTCTCCCTGGGACTGAGGGCGGCCGTCCTTTTCAGGACGAGTCGCGGCGTTCGGATCCCAGGAGACAGACGATTGAATCTCCCCTGTATCATCACCCCCGTTCCATTGTCGAGGCATCCCTTCGATTCCCGTCTTTTTCGACGCTCCGCGCCAACCTTGCTAGGTCCGCGGCAGCCGCGTCTTAGGAAAGACCGCGGCTTCATCCGCGGCCTAGCGGCGCACCATACCCAGGCCCAACATCTCCCTAGTATACCCCCCCTCACCCCTGGAGGACCCCATCCACCTCCAAATAAATTAATCCCAGCTGCCTCTGCTGCCAATCCTCCCTACAGATAGCCCCCCGGCCTGGGTTTCTGTGTCAGGCCGGCGGCCATCTCAGTACACCCCCCCCCCAGCAATCAGAGACATCTCCTACCCCAAGTCCCCCAAACCATAACATTATTTGATCCAGGGTCTTGACCGATCGCCTTTCAGGGATCAGGAAGGAATTTTTTTCCCTGCCCCAGCATATTGGCGTAGTCTGACCAGGTTTTTTTTTGCGTTCCTCTGGACCAAAGCCAGGAGAGAGGATTCAGTGAATCCTCCCTCCATCACCATGCAACCACCGCCGCCCCCCCCCCCCCGATGACTGGCAACTATGGCGAGTCTGCGGTATTCAGCAGAAACCATTTGGGGTCTGAGGCGATTTGCCGCAGTGCTACCAGCCGTCACCAAAAGGGCCCTAAGAACTGAGCAACTTTTGAGAATTGATCGACGATCGACTGTCAAAAAATTCAGTCACCCATCCCAACCTAAGCACATATCCTGTGCTTTGATTAACACAAGATCGGCAGTAAAACACTGATTAGAAATCCATGATCTCATACTACAATACGATTTAGACTGCCTCTTTATTACAGAAAGCTGGCTTACAGCCGACTGTAATACCATTCTAGGAGAACTGGTGCCAGAAAACTATCGTATTATAACGGAAAACAGAATAGGGCAAAGAGGAGGAGGCTTGGCGGTGATCCACAAGACGCATCTTGCGATCAGTAAACCAGTCCTTCAAAATCCTCTTCCATTCATGGAAGCCCTTACTCTACAACTGCAAACAAATCCCCAGGAGACCGTCCGTATTCTACTCTGCTACAGGCCACCCGGGCCAAAATCGCAGCTTTTACCTTCTCTGACAGAGTTTATCTCCACTTATACCCTGAACAGCAAACATCTTTTGCTACTCGGGGACTTCAATCTCTGGGCCAACTCCTCACAGGATCCAATCGCGGACGCCTGTATTGACCAACTGGAAGGATTAAGGCTACAGCAGCTAGTATGTGGGCCCACACATGCTTCAGGTCACACGCTTGACCTAATTTTCAGACAAAATCTGGAAATAAGTATTTTGGAAAATGAACCGTTGCCATGGACAGATCACCATGCAATCAAATTTATAATTTCCAAAATTCCCCCATTGATAAAAACACCTAAGCCGGTGACAACCCACTGGACTAGATCTCAGAAGAAGCTCCATTCGGAACTCTTCAAATCTACCTTAGGAATTAAAATAAAAGCACTCCGACCACTCCAAACAGTTTCAGATACACTGGATGCCATAAATGCAGCACTACTACAGTCAGCCGACTTAGTAGCACCGAAACGCAAAGCCTGCATCCGGGAAAACAAGTGCAGCTGGTTAAATAACCAGCTGTCACTACTGAAGCAAGAGCGCAGAAGGGCGGAAGCCGCCTGGAAACGCAGCGCCTCAGAAGAGAACCTCATCTGCTACAAGGCAATAACAAGAAAATATCACAAAGAAATTTTCCAAGCCAAGAAACATAATTTTTCTAAGGCCATCAATAGCGCCTTAAATCGCCCCCGCGAACTCTTCAAGTTGGTCACTCAGACCATGAATCCAGGCTGTCTTGAGGCCCCCAATTCAGATACCCAAGAATTTTGCGATGAATTGTCGGATTTCTTCATCAATAAAATTGAGGGAATCCGGGAAAGCATTCGTCAAAACAATACCCCCTGCAACACCCCCCTTGATCAACCTCGCAACATCGATAGAAACCATCTACAATCAACCAAGTTCAATCTGGAACCCATCTCCGTGGATGCCACAAAAAATATCATCGACACTTTGCGAAACAGCACAGCGCCTAATGATATTATCCCCACTAAACTGCTGAAGGAATGCGCCGACATCCTGGCACCACCTATCATGCAGCTTATAAACCAGTCATTCAGGGAAGGCATAGTGCCCTCCCTGCTGAAAGAGGGAACTATCCAGCCCATCTTGAAGAAACCCACCCTAGACCCCAAAGACCCTACTCACCGCCGTCCCATAACAGGCCTAAACGTCCTCTCAAAGATAATGGAGAAAGCAGTGGTACAACAGCTGCAACAGCATCTAGATACCCATAATCTACTTGATCCATTTCAATCCGGTTTCCATCCCGGACACGGGACGGAAACAGCATTGCTGAAAATTTGGGACGACGCACTTGAGGCCGCAGACGAAGGAGAATCTTGTCTCCTGGTTCTGTTGGACCTAAGTGCAGCCTTCGATACAGTAGACCACAAACTACTACTGACTCGATTGGCTGAAGTAGCCAAAGTCGCAGAAAGTGATCTATCATGGTTCTCCTCCTTTTTGGAAAACCGATCACAAACAGTAAAATTAGGATCTTTTACTTCAGAAAAACGCACGGTGTCATGTGGAGTCCCTCAAGGATCACCCCTGTCACCGGTGCTCTTCAACATCTATCTTCGCCCTCTCTTCGAAATCATCAGTAGCCAACAGCTGCTTTACCACTCCTATGCAGACGACACGCAACTGTACTTTCGCATCTGCAACAAAAAGGATCATCATCTCAGTTTAGAGAATTGTCTCTCTTTGATAGAAAACTGGATGACAAAGAGTTATCTTAAACTCAACAGCTCCAAAACAGAACTTCTTCTGTTTCATGCAAGTCGCAAGAGTCAACTTGCAACAACCTGGACACCCCCCCCCCCCCCCATTCTGGGCCAGATCATCACCCCTAGCTCCAAAGTCAAAAGTCTCGGAGTCATCTTTGACACCAACATGACAATGGACGCACAAATAGGGTCAGTAGTCAGCGGATCACACCATCTGCTGCGCCTACTACGTAGACTTATTCCTTTTATCCCCAAAGAAGATGTAGCAGTCGTGGTAGGAACAATTGTGAACTCCAGACTGGACTATGCAAATGCCCTTTACCTCGGACTCCCCAAGTACCAAATCACTCGTCTGCAAGCCGTTCAAAATACGGCCGCCAGACTGGTGACTGGGAAAAAACCATGGGAATCAATCTCACCTTCTCTGAGAACCCTTCACTGGCTGCCAGTAAAAGACAGAATTGCTTTCAAAGCACTCTGTCTGACACATAAGTTCATCCATGGGAAGGCTCCACAATATCTATGCGAAAAGATAGAAGTCCACAACCCCAATCGCATTCTGCGATCCACCGACCAAAATCTGGTCAAGATACCCAAAGCCAGATACAAGTCCAAAGGAGAAAGAAGGTTTGCTTTCCAAGGTCCCAGACTATGGAACGCTTTACCAACCAGCATTCGGTTGGAGGAAAACCACCTGACCTTCAGAAGACAGATAAAAACTCTGCTCTTTTGATGACCAGAGAGACAACAAGCGCCCAGAGGCGATTCAGTTTGCATGTGCCGCGCTATATACGTTTTTCATTCATTCATTCACTCAACTCCCTCCCCATCTGCAGCGCAAGGAAGCGCCAGTGAGACACTAATGATAGGGAAGAGATTGGGTGCAGTTCTGCGGGGGGCCGTCCCTGTTTCCAGGAGGAGGAGGAGGACTGGGATTGGCTTTAGTAGTGGCCCCGTCCACCATCTGGAGGAAGATGACTCGCTTGATTGTCACTACCAATCTCAGGAAGAAAGGATTTCACTGTGATTGAGAAAAAACACAATCGGGTGACAGTTTGTGGAATTACTGTTGAGCTTCTGGGAACTTTGTTGAAATTATTCCTGAACCTTTGCGTCACTTACTACTGAACCCCCGGAACTCTGTGTCCCTTGAAGCCAGAGCCAGTATTCAGTGCAATGAAAATCACACCCAAATTTTGCGGGGGCCCAACTTATTATACTGCATACATGCCCACTGTTTCCAGAAAATGCCCCTGACCTGAGCTCATCCCTGTGGGGAAAACTGTGAGGAAGCATACACACGTCCGGTTTCCCCCGCCAAATGCTCTCTTGGCAGTTTGGTAGGAAAACCGGACGTGTGTATGCTTCCCGAATCTTCTCCTGTGTGCCGTTTTGGGGCCTCTTCATTAGGATCACGTCACTCCTGTGCACATGCAAGAGCTAGTCATCCTGGCACACAGGATCAGGCTGGCCACTGTAATCTGGGCTGCGCATGCACAGCTCAGCTTACATTCCAGGGATCACTGTGAGCAGGTAGGTAGGTGTAGTTTATTGCAGAAGATACATTACATGTCACTTCTGCAATAAAAAGCTTGCCTGCTCACAGTGGGATTTTAGTTCCGCTCTAAGACCCAGTTAAAAGACTGCTAGAAAGGAGCAAGAAGGGGCTAAAGATTACAAATAGTTGAAAAAACAAAATGGCACAAAGAATCAAATGAGGTACAAAAGATAGGTAGATATAATCCCATTGGAATATTGATTGGAAGGCAAAAACCAACTCCTAGAGGACTTCGGGACATGTTTTCCTTTACTTTGCACATCTGCTTTAAATCAATGACATGGTATTGATAAGCACTATTTTATCTGAGGGAAATTCCCAAAACATGGCCCGTTGGGGGTACTTGAGGACTGAGGTTGCGTATCACTGCTTTAAAGTAAAGGTGACCTAAGTGAAATTTTAGGATTCCAATACTGACCTCTTTTAGAAAGTCGCTTAGCTTCTGTGCTGAGCAACTGTCTTTAATGCAATTGAAGTCACTAACCCAGGAAAAGTATGTGAATCAGGAAAGTTGAATAAAAGTTTGAAGTTCTTTTGTCTTTGGACTGTTTAAATCACAGGTGTAATGTACAGAGCCAATTCGAGTGGCCCTGTACCTTGTGATCACTGTGATGACTAAACTGTACTGTTTACGTTTGAGAGCCCACCCCTTCAGAGGAAGAAGAGGAAGGAGAAAATAACGAAGACTAGCAGACTAGAAGCAGAAACTGATTCTAGGTTAAGAATTTTATGGGATCTCTTTTAAACCCTTTATCCACAACCTTTCTCTTCTGTAATGTGTGATTTGTACATCTGATCTCCATTCTGTCTCTGTATATTAGTCTCTGTATGAGGGGCAGCCCTCCCATCCATCGCCGCCCCCCCCCATCCATGCATTCGGTCACTTTCAGCGTGCTAGATGAATGAATTTCAATGCGGGGGGTCAGAGGCTCTAATAGGCTTCAAAATAGGGAGGGCTCCCGGCACAGAGAATGCGCTCAGAGCCCACCCAGGTGTGTTACAACAGCCAATGAATATTTTCTATTGTAACATTGACCCCCCTCCTGGCCAATCAGAAAGCGGGATTTGAGACCCATCACCCGATTGACTAAAAGGACAGGCGATCCTATTGCATGCCTAGGAGGAGGGGAGGAGCCACATACTGGAAGCCACTGATGCAGGAGAACACTGAGCCACTGCATGCTGCCTGCCACCCACTACCCACCTAGATGGGGTAAGTGCCAGACTGACCAGCAAAAAACAACCAGCCGCCACTGTATATTAAAGCCTTAGCCACTCTTATTCTGTACATCTGCACATTGACCCCCTCATATACATCCTCCCATATAACATGTATATTAACCTATTCACCTTCTCTTCCCTCTGTGTATGACTTCAAAATTATAATGATATGCTGTATCTAGTGCACCACCTCAGTACCAGCATGTTTCTTAATTAAAAAATGATGGCAAAAATGACATACATTGGGGTGTCTACTTTCTAAAAAGGAGTAATTTTTGGGGTGTTAATATACAGTTGCCACAAAAAGTATGTGAACCCTTTTGGAATGATATGGATTTCTGCACAAATTGGTCAGAAATGTGATCTGATCTTCATCTAAGTCACAACAATAGACAATCACAGTCTGCTTAAACTAATAACACACAAAGAATTAAAAGTTGCCATGTTTTTATTGAACACACAATGTAAACATTCGCAGTGCATGTGGAAAAAGTATGTGAACCACTAGACTAATGACATCTCCAAGAGCTAATTGGAGTGAGGTGTCAGCCAACTGGAGTTCAATCAATGAGATGAGATTGGAGGTGTTGGTTACAGCTGCCCTGCCCTATAAAAAAACACACACCAGTTCTGGGTTTGCTTTTCACAAGAAGCATTGCCTGATGTGAATGATGCCTTGCACAAAAGAGCTCTCAGAAGACCTACGATTAGGAATTATTGACTTGCATAAAGCTGGAAAGGGCTATAAAAGTATCTCCCAAAGCCTTGCTGTTCATCAGTCCACAGTAAGACAAATTGTCTATAAATGGAGAAAGTTCAGCATTGCTGCTTTTCCCCCTAGGAGTGTTCGTCCTGTAAAGGTGACTACAAAAGCACAGCGCAGAGTGCTCAATGAGGTGAAGAAGAATCCTAGAGTGTCAGCTAAAGACAAAGGGGTAGATTCATGTAGCACTTATGCCGGCGTTTTTAGAGATGCGCAGCGTAAGTGTTACTTCGCGCCGTCGGATCCATGCGCCGTACCTACTATGCCAGATCCGCCTTAAAATAGGCTTCTTCCTACCGGCATAACTTTTCTACGCCGACGTGGCTTTGGCGCATCTTTACGCGGGACAGATCAACCGTTCCCATGGATTATGTATTCAAATATGCAAATGAGGGAGATCCGCCGATTCAGAAATGTACGATTGTCCGGCGCAGGCGTTACCCGGTGCGCGTAACTGCAAATTCCTGCGGAAAGTTACCCCTCATAAAGCAGGGGTAACTTTGCACCGGAGTTGAACAGATCAGCTGGAGAGCAGCTAAAGCAACACTGTTACAGACGAACTGAGCAACAACACTTGCTGGACAACACATCTGTCTGCCAACATGCCAGGGGCAGCCGTGCTCATTGCGCTACTGCATCGACGGGCACGTAGGAGGGCACGGGAGAGGATATTCCGCACGCGCATTGACGTCGTTGGCATGAGTGATTTGGAGGTGTTTCGCCTATTCAGATTCAGCCCTGAAGCCATCCTGGAGTTAGCCACAACCCTGCAGGAGGACATCACCAGCCAGACACACCACTCACATGCAGTGCAGCCACTGGTCAAGATCCTGGCAACACTCCATTTCCTTGCCAGTGGATCTTTTCAAAGAACAAGTGGAGTGGTGGCTGGGATGTCACAATCCACCATGAGCAGATGCGTGCACCAGGTTATCCCCGCAATCCTCAGACGCATGGCCAACCAAATCATCAAACCCACCACTGAGGACCTGCGGCAGAAGGCAATGACAGATTTCTATAGAATTGCCCGAATCCCACGCACCGTGGGGGCCATTGATTGCACACATGTGGCAATACGGCCCCCCCCGGGACACAGAGCACATATACTGCAATCACAAACATTGGCATTCCATCAATGTACAGGTGATAGTTGATGCCCAAGGCCTAATATCGCACGTCCGTGCCAAGGACCCCGGGTCCAGCCACGACAGCTACATATACCGTCAAAGCACCATCTCCACAGAATTTGAACAGAACGTGTATGGGGACAGCTGGCTGGTTGGTGAGTAACATGGGTGGCAGGCATGACTGTCCCCCCCCATGATGCACACATCACAAGGGGCACATGCCTGACTAACATCCTCCTGTCTTTTCCTTACCAGGTGACGCGGCATATGCACTTGGACCCCATCTCATGACTCCATTCCGGGATCCCCAAATCAGAGGAGAGCAAAGATACAATGGAGCACACATCCAAACCCGTGCAGTCGTGGAGCGCACCTTTGGCCTCCTGAAGTCCCGTTTCTGATGCCTGGATAAGTCTGGGGGTACCCTGTTGTATTCCCCAAACTTTGTGTGCCAGATCATTGGGGCATGTTGCATTCTGCACAACTTTGCCGTGAAAAAGGGCCTGGAGATTGACTTACGTGATGACCTCACCCCCGAACCACACAGTCCCCCCCTGCCCGAGGGTCCCCCGTCTGCTGAGGGAAGAGCAGTCAGGAGGGTCCTCGTGGTAGGCTACTTTTCACGTTAAACACACACATTAATCATGGCACAATGAGAATGCACGCATGCACACCACTGTGATCCCTAGCACACACACACCACATCCACATCAAATTGGATTAGACCAAAGTACACCACATGGGACTTGGGAGCAGCAACGCCACGCCACGGCTCCAATTATGTTGCTGTACATTCATACACCATTCACACGTGTCGTGGGGATAATTTCTCCCCAACGACTGAGGGTGACACCCCTTAATGGCAGGAGTGTCACCCCCACATATTCACACTGTAGCCTGCACTCCTCACCTTGTGCAGGGATATAAAACTCATAACCTGAGTATCAAAGACATTTTTTCAAAAATCAACGGCCCTGTCGTGGGCTCCGTCTTGTCCCTAGGCTCCTGGGGCGCAGTTGCCTGGGGCAAGCCTTTAGGTGGGGGGGCTGGGGGTTGAACCTCCCCCAGTCTCTCCCTGGCTGCCTGGCTGCCCTCCATTGCCACGGCTAGCCGGTGGAGGTAGGAATTGGTGGCAGCCTGCATCCGCAGCCGGCAGGTTGTATTGCTGCGCTGTTGGCGCCGTGTCTGCCTCCCCTCCTCACGGACAGCAGCTGCCAGGCTCCGTACCTCAAAGACCAGGCCAGATGTGGTGGTGTGCAGGTCCACCAGACAGGACAGAAGGGCTGCCCCATTCCCAACAACGTCCTGAAGGCTTTCATTTATAGTTGTATTCTGCAAAGCCTGCTGGGTGATGGCCTCCTGCACTGCCACAGTGCAGGCAGCCTGGCTCTCGGCCGAGGACGCCAGGCTCTCTGCGACCCGATGCAGATCACCCGCAAGACACCCAATATGGCGGGTCTGCCTTGTCTGGTCCCTTGCCAGATGGTCCTCAAACTCCTCAGGGACTCCACAGGATTTTTTGGTTGCCTTACTAGAGGCCTGAGAGTCTGGAGGACGGCTGTAGGGGAGGTCCCTTGAGGGGGTATCCCTGGAGGGGATGGTGTCCCTTGAGGGGGTATCCCTGGAGGGGATGGTGTCTCTTGAGGGGAAATCTATCATGGGGGGGAGCTTTGGGAGGGCCCAGGTATGGGGGTCTCCTCCAGCAGATACAGAGCATCCTCTTCTACCCCAACGTGCTCCTCCTCAACTTCCTCAAGCAATGAGGTAGGCGCGATCTCCACCATAGATGGGGTGGATCGCCCTGCAACCAATGACGGTCCAGCTCCATCCTGCACATCTGTGGATGACACAAAACAATCACATGTTGGAGGACCCACACACTTGTCACATGTTCCCCTCCCCCCCACCCATGCTACACACCAGAAAGAAGATAAAACACACTTACCTGTCCTCAAGAGCTGTTCCCTTGATTCAAAGCCCTCCAGGCCCTCCACAAGCTCCATATCCAGCAACCTGGCCACGACCATGTCCTCTCGCATCAGGGTGATCCTTGTGGCTGGTCCTCCACCTGTGCCAGTGGCATGCTTCCTCATTGCCACTAGTTTGTCCTTTACCAGTCTCCGCATGTCATTGATCTTTTTGCGGATGTGCTTGGGCTCCCTGTCCGCCACACCAACAGCATTGACCTGCGTGGTTAGCTCTGCATAGATGCAGGTTTTCTCTGTTTTACCAGTGTTGCCACTCTGTGGCCCATAGAGGCGGGCACCATGTTGGGAGAGCCCATCTATGATCACAGCCTTCTCCTCTGGTCTGAAATTCAACATCCTCCGGTCACCTGAAGACTCTGGTGCAGCCATAATTCAACCAAAAAGCAGGATGCAAAAGCCCTAGCACTTCTATAAAATGCTGGGCGAGTTTTGCACGTGAGTGGCGCTTCTGTGTGCGTATTTATGCACTGGAGTAGGAAGTGGGGCGGCGGATCTTGGGGGTGACGTCAGGCGCCGTTCTGTGCATGCGCAGAGGAGGCAGACAGCCCGGTGACGTCATTGCGCATGCGCCGTTTAAGATACACCGTACGTATCTCTCTGCGCCACGGTCAGACCATCATTTGCATGTGGTGACGCCCACTTACAGTTCTGCCGCCTTACGTCGTCGAAAAAACGCTGCGCTGGTGAGTGAAATATTGATGAATACAGTACATGCCTCTCCGCGCTGGTCCGGCGTAGCGGAAAAAAGATGCGCTACGCCGGAGCAAAGATGCGCCATTGTACATGAATCTACCCCAAAGTCTCTGGCATATGCTAACATTCCTGTTCTATGATATGTAAAACACTAAACAAGAATGGATTTCATGGGAGAATACCACAGAGGATGCAACTGCTGTCCAAAAAAAAACATTGCTGCACGTTTACAGTTTGCACAAGAACACCTGGATGTTCCACAGCAGTACTGGCAAAATATTCTGTGGACAGATGAAACTAAAGTTGAGTTGTTTGGAAGAAACGCACAACACTATGTGTGGAGAAAAAAAGGCAGAGCACACGAACATCAAAACCTCATCCCAACTGTGAAGTATGGTGGTGGGGGCATCATGGTTTGGGGCTGCTTTTGCTGCATCAGGGCCTGGACAGATTGCTATCATCGAAGCAAAAATGTATTCCCAAGTTCATCAAGACATTTTGCAGGAGAACGTAAGGCCATCTGTCCACCAGCTGAAGCTCAACAGAAGATGGGTGTTGGAACAGGACAACGACCCAAAGCATAGAAGTAAATCAACAACAGAATGGCTTAAACAGAAGAAAATACAGCTTTTGGAGTGGCCCAGTCATAGTCCTGACCTTACCCCGATTAAGATGCTGTGGCATGAACTAAGAAAGCAAATTCACACCAGACATCCCAAGAATATTGCTGAACTGAAACAGTTCTGTAAAGAGGAATGGTCAAGAATTACCCCTGACCGTTGTGCACGTCTGATTTGCAACTACAGGAAACGTTTGCTGGAAGTTATTGCTACCAAAGGAGGTTCAACCAGTTATTAAATCCAAGGGTTCACATACTTTTTCCACCTGCACTGTGAATGTTTACATGGTATGTTCAATAAAAACATTGTAAAATAAAAACATGTGTGTGTTTCTCATTTACGTTACTCCGCCGTAACTTTAGGAGCAAGTACTGTTATTCACAAAGCACTTGCTCCTAAAGTTGCGGCGGCGTAGCGAAAATGAGCCGGCGGAATTCAAATTGGGCGGGTAGGGGGCGTGTATTATGTTAACTATGCGTGATCCCACGGCGAACATACTGCGCATGCGTCGACTGTCAGTGCGCATGCTCCAAATTCTTTCAGGGAACGTCAATGACGTCAATCCCTATTCACGGACGTTTTACGCAAACGACGCAAATTGTATTTTTTTCGACGCGATGACGACGGCCATACTTAACATAGGATACTCCACTAGGGGGCTGCTTTATCTTTGCACCGCGTATCTCTTACGGAAACGTCGGAAAGTCACTGCGTCGGGCCCGAATACGATCGTGAATTTCCGATTCCCGCTGATTAACATATTCTCTGCGTTAATCAGCAGGAACGCACCGCGCGCCATTTTTAAACTTGAAGTTACGTTACGACGGTGAAATACAATTACGCCGCTCGTATAGTAACTCCAACCCGGCGTTTCATGTTTTCTGCTTACAGAAAACAGAAACGCCGGCTCAAAGTGAGAGTTAGGCTGGAGTATCACTGATACTCCAGCCTAACTCTACTTGAATCTCGCCCTATATGTCTGGCATTTTTATTTGAAGTGTTGTATAACAGAAAGTAAAATCGTTGGCAAAATATAACAAAACTCACTAATGCATGACAGAAATTGTCACTCAAACTATCACAGCACTGAAAAATGACCCAGTAATGAAGGGATATGACAGGTTGGTACTCAAGTGGATAAGAAGGTCAAGATTTCTGACATCTCCTTATAGAAATGGTAGTTGCCTGGCTTTAGTACTGGTAGAAAAAAAAAAGAGTAGAGTTACTATTTACAGTGTGTGAGATTCCATCTATTGTTCTTTTAATGCAGCATGGAAATTTGTAGAAGCCACCTGATTTGTTTCTTTTGCAAATACCTTACTTTTTTAGTGCTGTATAGTAAGCACTTTGCTAGAAAATACATTTAGGACATATTTACTGTTCAAAATCAACTACTTTGAAAATGATTAAATAAAAACCTGTAAACACCCCAGCAATAAACATGCCTGTATACAAGATATGTTATGAACTGTTCATTTTTCATTTCATAGAGATCTCGGCACCTCTCTGTCAAATCTGCAAGTGCTTTGGTTGGCACGCTGCTGTCTCACAGACCTTGATGGCATAGCCTCCTTCTTTTCCCTTAAGGTAAATCAATTACTGTTGGTTTTTCCAATGATCACCCATATGTTTCAAAGGAAAATCTTGCACGCAGCTTGAATTGTCTCAACAATTTAATGACAAATATCCAATTTAATGATAATACACAGCTCCACAATAGCAAAGCAATTTGTCTAATGCATTTCAACAATAAAGGCCTCTTTTCGTTCACACTAGTGCGATTTCAGATGCGACGTGAGTTGCACTGCTCAATTTTGGAAATGGTTCCTGTACTACTGAGGTGCAATGCCAACACAATTGTGATCCCATATATTAGAACATGCAACTGATCAGTGAACGTACATTATTATTGTACACCCCGAATACAAGAAGTTGGGGTAACAACTATTAAAGTGTTACTAAACCCACAACAGTAAAATCAGACTGTATATGCAATAAAGCATGATTTTTATGCTGTTATACTCACTGTATAACTTAAGGGGTTACTCCTCCGCATTGTGTAAAAAGGCTGTTTGATCCTGTCTTCTCTGATCCTCCCCTTCTTCCACTGTCCCCAATCTATCTCCTAATAAGACAGAGGTTTTGTAATCACTCTGCACATGCTCAGTTTGGTGTATATTGCTAAAGAGGTTTTTTTTATCTTGGGAGGGTGCATGTGTTCGTTATCAGCACCAAGAGGGTCAAGGGTCCTGCAACCTCATAGGACAGTCAATATAGAATGAAAACTCCTTCTACAAGCTTTAACTAGAGACTGATAGAAGTCACAAGACTGTTTTTTACTGCTGATGAGAAAAGTTCCTTTAGCAGTTTATATTTACTAAAATGATTGCATTTCGATATTCTGTGTACTGTAAAAGACCCGATAAAGTGAATGCAGGGTCCTGGGTTTAGTAACACTTTTATTGACATGTGAGCGTTAAAAACACATATCCCAACAATAAAACCAATATACAGCAACAATAGAAGAGCATATGGACAAGTATGTAAAATGCTCATTAGTATTAAAATCTTAGTAATATTAAAGTGTCCCTGTCCTCCATTTCACCATCCAGAGTGAGGCCTAAAGGTGGTTATCACAAGTGGCTTGCTATTATCTATCTTGCCTATAGAAGCTTCCCCTCTGCTCCATCTGGCATTTATATTACTTAACTTTGGAGGTCTCGAAATTTTTACTTTGTGTATCAGCCCCACCTACCAGCAATGAGAATACCTTTTTGTCACCTTTGGTAGTGAGTTTGAGATGGGAAGGCCTTCAAAGCAAAATGAACATTCTGCTATGTGGACCACAAAGGAGCCTATTGGTGTCATAGCCGGAAGCTTGTGGTCATTGCTCTAATGCCGCGTACACACAATCGGAATTTCAGACACGAAGAGTTTGATGTGAGCTTTCAGTCAGAAATTCTAATCGTTTGTAAGCCCCATAGGATGTTTTCTGTCTGGTTCTCAAATTTTCATACAGGAAAAGTTCTTGTCAGAAATTCTGAACGTCTGTATGCAATTCCGATGCGCAAAAAAATCACGCATTCTCGGAATCAAGTCGACGCATGCGCGGAAACATTGAACTTCATTTTTCTCGGCTTGTTGTAGTGTTGTACGTCACTGTGTTCTTGGCGGTTGGAATTTTGTGTGACCGTGTGTATGCAACACAAGTTTGAACCAAAATTCAGTCGGAAAAAAATCCACGGTTTTCTTGTCACAATTTCCAATCGTGTGTACACAGCATTAGACAGCAGTTTAGAGTTTACTGGCCAGCACTGGTAGCAGCAGACTTTACACTAGCATGATCTGCCACACATCAGAATGTAGGGTATAGCAGGTTGTCTGTTCAGGGCCATCTAGTAAAGGGGTAAACGCAACGGGCCAGATTCTCGTACTTTTGCGTATCTGGCAGCGGGGCGTATTGTATTCTATTTACGCTACGCCGCCGCAACTTTGGACGCAAGTGCCGTATTCTCAAAGCACTTGCATCCTAAGTTACGGCGGCATATCCTAAATGGCCCGGCCGGGTACAGTGCCTTGCGCAAGTATTTGGCCCCCTTGAACTTTGCAACCTTTTGCCACATTTCAGGCTTCAAACATAAAGATATAAAACTGTATTTTTTTGTGAAGAAACAACAACAAGTGGGACACAATTATGAAGTGGAATGAAATTTATTGGATATTTCAAACTTTTTTAACAAATAAAAAACTGAAAAATTGGGCATGCAAATGTATTCAGCCCCTTTACTTTCAGTGCAGCAAACTCTCTCCAGAAGTTTAGTGAGGATCTCTAAATGATCCAATGTTGACCGAAATGACTAATGCTGATAAATAGAATCCACCTGTGTGTAATCAAGTCTCTGTATAAATGCACCTGCACTGTGATAGTCTCAGAGGTCAGTTTAAAGCGCAGAGAGCATCATGAAGAACAAGGAACACATCAGGCAGGTCCGAGATACAGTTGTGGAGACGTTTAAAGCCTGATTTGGATACAAACAGATTTCCCAAGCTTTAAACATCCCAAGGAGCACTGTGCTAGCGATAATATTGAAATGGGAGGAGTATCAGACCACTGCAAATCTACGAAGACCTGGCCGTCCCTCTAAACTTTCAGCTCATACAAGGAGAAGACTGATCAGAGATGCAGCCAAGAGGCCCATGATCACTCTGGATGAACTGCAGAGATCTACAGCTGAGGTGGGAGACTCTGTCCATAGGACAACAATCAGTCGTATACTTCACAAATCTGGCCTTTATGGAAGAGTGGCAAGAAGAAAGCCATTTCTTAAAGATATCCATAAAAAGTGTTGTTTAAAGTTTGCCACAAGCCACCTGGGAGACACACCAAACATGTGGAAGAAGGTGCTCTGGTCAGATGAAACCAAAATCAAACTTTTTGGCAACAATGCAAAACGTTATGTTTGGCTTAAAAGCAACACAGCTCATCACCATGAACACATCATCCCCACTGTCAAACATGGTGGTGGCAGCATCACGGTTTGGGCCTGCGTTTCTTCAGCAGGGACAGGGAAGATGGTTAAAATTGATGGGAAGATGGATGGAGCCAAATACAGGACCATTCTGGAAGAAAACCTGATGGAGTCTGCAAAAGACCTAAAACTGGGATGGAGATGTGTCTTCCAACAAGACAATGATCCAAAACAAAAAGCAAAATCTACAATGGAATGGTTCACAAATAAACATATCCAGGTGTTAGAATGGCCAAGTCAAAGTCCAGACCTAAATCCAATCAAGAATCTGTGAAAAGAACTGAAAACTGCTGTTCGCAAACCTCACTGAGCTCGAGCTGTTTTGCAAGGAGGAATGGGCAAAAATTTCAGTCTCTCGATGTGCAAAACTGATAGTGACATACCCCAAGCTACTTACAGCTGTAACCGCAGCAAAAAGTGGCGCTACAAAGTATTAACTTAAGGGGGCTGAATAATTTTGCACGCCCAATTTTTTAGTTTTTTATTTGTTAAAAAAGGTTGAAATATTCAATACATTTCGTTCCACTTCATGATTGTGTCCCACTTGTTGTTGATTCTTCACAAAAAATTACAGTTTTGTATCTTTATGTTTGAAGCCTGAAATGTGGCAAAAGGTCGCAAAGTTCAAGGGGGCCGAATACTTTCGCAAGGCACTGTAATTCAAATGTGGAAGAGGTAGGCATGTTTTATGCAAATGTTTTATGACCCCACCTTTTTTACACTTTTTTTGAACTGAGCATGTATGTGGACGTATCCCAGTACGCATGCACGAAATCACGTTGCAATTATGTCAATGCTTTCGACGCAAATCCCTTTTTGCGAATGACTTACGCAAACAACGTAAAAATCGACGCTGTCCCGACGTCCATACTTAACATTGCGTACGCCTCAAAGTTACCCCTCATATAGCAGGGGTAACTTTACTCTTACACAAACAAAGTAAAAAACTACGACCGGCGCAATTACGTTCGGGAATTTGTGTATCTAGCTCATTTGCATATTCGGCGCTGCTAAGCGACGGAAGCGCCACCTAACGGCCAGCGTAAATATGCAATTTAGATACGACGGCATAAGAGACTTACGCCGCTCGTATCTAAGCAAAATTCCGGCGTATCTTGTTTTCAGAATACAGAAAATAGATACGCCGGCGCTTCTTAGAAGTTAGTAGAAGAAGTATCTTGAGATACGCCGACGTAACACGTCTAAGAATCTGGCCCAACATTCTCGCCCTCTATACAAACTTTATGGTAGTATTTCTAAGCAGTTACGCAGATAAGGGCTTGTGAGCTGGTCTTGGTAGTCCAATCAGATGCCCAGTGTTTTTGCCATGAAGGCCATGTTTTTGATCCAAAAGTTTCAGGTATATTGCCACTGCATTACTTGTAATGACTATGCCAATTCCACAGCTGCCCAGATCTATGAGATAGGTTTCCCACACTCTTGCTTTTTATGAGGCACACCTAACTTATGGGATTCCTCCAGACTTTCTTTTGCAGAACAATATTTTATCATAAAGGTAAACCAATCAGGTTGCCTAAAATGTTTATTGCTTGGGATATCTTTGGGATTGTGGGTTGCTGATTTCTTTTTGACTAGTGATTAATGTCTGACAGTGTATTGTCCAATGCAGGAGCTTTATCTGGCTTACAATGATCTCAGAGACCTCAGTCAAGTGAGCATGCTGGAAAATCTGGAGGTCCTTGACCTTGAAGGTAACAACATCGACCAGATAAGTGAATTGCAGTACCTAGCACTTTGCAGCAATCTAACAACCCTCACTATAGAAGGCAATCCTGTGTGTGAGCGACCTAATCCTGAAGGCACCACGGTAAGTGGACCCAACACAAAACATTGATACCTCTTCAATGCCTACTTAAAATTGAGAAATCACTGACATGTGGTCTTCAATTATTGTTAAACATTTCATCAAAGTGATTGTCATTGGTTAAGGCTGGATTCACACCTATGCAGTTTTAGTGCTTTTTGCATTTTGCAGATTTGCACTACAGTCCATTTTACATGGTTTCCTATGGAACACATTCTATAGTGCAAATCTGCAAAATGCAAAAAGCACAAAAAATGCATAGATGTGAATTCAGCCTAAGGGAGTTGCTATCAGCATTAGAGTCAAGTGACAAACATTTTCATAGGAAGAGTGCAGCAATGGCAGCCTTTATGATTTTATCATGATATAAGTCCATTAAAGTCTATATCTAGAAAATACATGCATATTTTCACATAATTTGCCTATTTAAAAATACTGCAAATACAGAAAAATACCTGTTCATACTGCCAGAAATTCAGTGAGCTCCTAAAGCCTCATACACATCATCAGACTTTTCCGAAGGGCGTTGTCCGTGAACTTGTTCTGCATACAGATGGCAGAACATTTTCGGCCAACATGCACCAAACTATGTGGTTTTTCTGCTCTTTAGCGCCACGCTTTGGGCACCTTCTGCTAATGTTGTCTTATGGTTAGCATTAGTTCGGAGCATGCGTGTTTGTACTTTGGATTTTAGACCGACGGATTTGTGTACACACAATCGGATAATCTGACGGAACACATTTGTTGTCAGACAATTTGAGATCACGCACAGCCAAAATTTGTTATCGGAAATTCCGACAACAATTGTCCGATGTAGCATACAGGCGGTCGGATTATCCAACAAAACACGTCTATCAGACAATTGTTGTCGGAATATCTGATCGTGTGTACGGGCCTTGACATTGCAGGGCTCTGACAACACTGCCTCTACAGCATTGAAATTGTCTGAAGTCTTGCCTTTCGGACTAAAGAAGACTTCCCCCTTTCTATCTTCATAACCTAAGAGCCGGTTCACACTGGGGCGACTCGTCAGGTGGCTCAGCTGCCTGACGAGTCGCTTCCCATTGAATGCAATGGAACCGTTCTAATAGGAGCAACGCAAGTCGCTCCGACTTAGAAAGAGGTTCCTGTACGACTTCGGGGACAGCTCGGGGCGACCTGCATTGACTTCTATACAGAAGTCGTTTTGCAGGTCGCCTCTGAAGTCATCCTCAGGACGACTTGCAGAGTCGCCCCCGAAGTCGTGCCACGGCTGTGTGAACCAGCTCTTACTTTTGCAGCATTTTTAAAAAGTGAAGACATCAGGAAATGTGTACATATTGCAGATATATACTGTATATACTTACTTTATGATGTTTCCCAGACATATATTTTTAGTCCCATAAAATCTGATCTGCAAGATTTTTCATAGCCAGTGACTTGCTAAATAGGAAAGCATGGATAAACATGACAGCCTCTGAATATGCACTTATATATCAGCAATGGCATCTTCCATATATGTAGGCAGACAGGTTCCCTTTAAGTTTCAAGATTACAACTGTAAAATAGTAATAAGGATTTTTGCTTAGCATGGCGTCTATTCTTCTTGTGTTAAGTTCCATCTGTCCCCAGACAGAGCCTCTAACAAGGTTATCAACCCATGTCTGCATCTGGTGCAAGAGCCTGATCTGATTTCACCTGGGGTGAGATCATCTCCTCTGGTGATCTCATGTCTGACATGCAGGGAGCCTGAGCTACTGGTTACATCAAGTAGGGCCTTAGCTCAGATGTGCAGACTAAGCTGGAAAAATATAGCACAAGTCACAGGAAATAAATATCATTTAATGATCTTTATATCTGATATATGTTACTGTAGAAAAAATATACTTACTTTTAGAATGAATGAATATGTTACTTATTGTTAAAGGGAATATATATATAGATAGTTTAATTGTTGTTTCTGTGCTGCCTATGTGACTGTGATTAGCTTAAAGCAGTGAGAGTGAACCTTGGCACCCCAGATGTTTTGGAACTACATTTCTCATGATGCTCATCTACACTGCAGAGTGCACGAGCATCATGGGAATTGTAGTTCCAAAACATCTGGGGTATCAAGGTTCGCCATCACTGGCTTAAAGTGAACCTCCAGTTTGCCCATGCTGGACAAAGTGATACATTCACTTAAATGTCAGCTGACTAGCTACACACACACTTCTCATCCCTTAAAAGAGAATTATGGGAATTGTTTTCATACTTACCTAGGTGGATGCAGCATCTGACCGATGCTGCTACGGGTCCCATGCCACCTCTTTACTGAGAACCGAGCCATCAAACACCACTAATGGCTCAGTTCTCTCACCTCCCTGAGCAAAGAGCTGCTGCCTGTCAGTCAGTATCTCTCCTGCTCTGCTTCTTCACGCTAATCAGAGGCTGAGACGCCTATCAGTCCATGCACCTGGCGGATCCAGATATCCAAAGTCGGGATGACGCAGTGCAGAATGAATTGCACTCCTGTGACCCTTAGGAGAAACCCAGCCCAATGAGCTCAGGCTAGACTTCTCCTTTAACTCCCCCTCTGCTCCATTTAGCTGGTGAGAGTGAAGAGAGTTAAGCCTTGTACACATGGGACGAATGTTGGGCAACATCAACCGGTTCAATAAAAACTGTCTGACATTCGGCCATGTGTGTGACAGCTTCTGTCAGACAAGCATTCTGGAAAAAGAAAACCAGCAGCAGATTGGCTCCCGATCAGCACTGGCAGCCAATGGCTGAGAGTGTTCTGGCGGGGGGGGGGGGGGGGCACAATAGCACAGCAGGGGAGATCGATGTACTAACATTGGATAGTTAGTAAAGCAGCTTCGACAGGAGCTGTCCATTTTTTTTCCTTCAACCCGCTGGTGTGGGCTACATTCACACAACAGTTTAGCAGCAGATAGTTTTCTGTGTTCAGAGACTGCTAAACGGCATCTCCTGATACAACAACACATTCCTGATACAGCAACATAGCATTGTATGTGCTATGGCCGCATAGAAACTAGATGATTAGCTTTGGCCAGTTAGTGTGCAGCCAAAATCCTGCAGAAATGCCGACCCTAGGACGCTTACTTTTAGTGGTTACATGTGAACAGCAGCAGCACCAGCTGCCACTGTTCGTACGAAGCATGTGAGAGAAATACAATACAGTAAAACCTTGGTTTGCGAGCACAACTCGTTCCAGGAAACATGCTTGTAATCCAAAGCACTTGTATATCAAAGCATTCTTTTTACATGGCCCGTACACACGATCCGAATATCGTACGATGGATCGTACGACTTTTTTCGCTTAATAGTCGCAAGTAAAATGAAATAGGTTATTAAAGTCACGAAAATTCTCATACGAAAAAAAAAAAAAAATCGGAAGTGATGTCATGTGTTATGTATTTGTATTGTATTGTCGGACGACAACTGTACTGACTAAACGAAAATCGTACGATCTGACATCGTACGAGGAAAATTTTCGCGATTGTCCGATCGAATAATATCGGATGAACGGTCGTGATCGGCTCTCGAAAGTAGTGTACACACGATCCGAAAATCGTACGATCCATTATCGTACGATCGTTTTCGTCCGATATTCAGATCGTGTGTATGGGCCATTAGTGTAGCAATACGTTGCTAAATGTTGTACCTTCATTAAATGTAACCATATTGCTACACTAAGGCCTCGTACACACGAGGCAATCTATCTGTTCAAATCGGTCGGACCGACCGATTTGAACAGATCTGTCTGCTGGCATTTTGGTTTGCTCGCGTGTACACACGAGCAAACCAAAATCCCCGCCAGCAGACAGCGCGCTGACGTGTCGGTGATGTGGCGGTGACGTTGACGCCGCCACGTCACCGCACCAGGAAGTAAAACACTTCCGCGCATGGGTCGAAATCATTCGGCGCGTGTGCGAGAAGACATGTCTGCTGGTTAGCATACTAACCAGCAGACATGTCGGGCGGACGGGTTCCCAGCCGACAGATTTCAAAGCATGCTTTGAAATCTGTCGGGTGGCCAAATCCGTCGGCTTGCCCGTACACACGGTCGAATCTGTCTGCTGGGACGGTCGGGCCGACCGTTTCCAGCAGACAGATTTGATCGTGTGTACGAGGCCTTAGAGACTCCTCTGTTCTCTTTTATTCTCAGTTGTGACATAACGCTACTCTTATATCAAGACATCGTTTGTATATCAAGACAACATTTATTAAAACATTTTGCTTGTCTTGCAAAATGCTCTCAAACCAAGGTTTTTCTGTATTTACAACCGCCAGCAAGAACGTACAGATTCTGCTTGGCAGCCACCCCTCACGGCTGCTAAACTACTGTATGAATGTAGCCTTAAAGGGGTTGTAAAGTCTCAAGGTTTTTCACCTTTAAACCATTCTATGCATTAAAAGAGTTGTAAAGGAATTTTTTTTTTAGCTAAAATTAATGTCTGCGAGGTAGACAGACAGAATAGTGTAATCATTCTGTTAAAAAACTAGTAAATACCTATTAAATTCCTTCATCTATGTCACCTCCAGCGTTCTAGTTTCTGTTCTCTCATTCACTTCCTGGTTTGCGTCGCTCGTTCATGTAAGAACTACATTTCCCAGTATGCATTGCGGCACACCCAGTAATTCACACCTCCTTGAAGTCTCTAACACGTAGAGAGCGTCCTGCCACACAGAGGTAGTTCTCACGGTGGTGTGTAACAATCAGACAAGCAGGAAGTGAACAGAACAGAGAAGAAATAGAGCAACTTCTGAGCAAAAACAAACAATGAGGAAGTGAAAAGAGGAATGTCTGCAGGTAAAGGATGCTTATTATGAAAAAATGTTTTTCCTTTACAACCCCTTTAAGGTGAAAAAAATTCCGTGCTGCAGCTGTCCCCAGCCACCCCCCCCCCCCTTTTCTTTCCTAACCAGCGACAAGCACCAGCTCCAGCCGCTGTCTCCATTCTCATTGGATATATTGATAACAGCGAGAGCCATTGGCTCCTGGCTCCTACTGCTGTCGATCAAATCCAGTGATTTGGTGTCAGTGGACGCCACTGAGGTAACCACAGCAACAGATACACTGCAGTGAACACTGCAATAATGATTAAAAAACTCACTATAGATTGACTTTAAAAGTATTAGAATTAAAACTCGTGCATTGAGATCAAGTATTTTAAAATGTGTTTTTGTTCTGAATTTTAGCCTGCAGACTACAATTATCGGGTTGTGATTAAAAAGATAATCCCTCAAATACAATATTTAGATGATGCGCCAGCTGACCAAATAAACCCAACTACACCTCGCACTCCATCAGAAGACTGGTTGATGGTAAAGGACCTAATTAAGGAAAGTGCCGGGAGCCAGGCGGATACATCTTTGGGTAAGGAGAGTGGAAAAAGAAATACAAATAGGGGTACACACTGCACAATTATACGACAAATGTACATTTATTTTTAGAGATACAGTGGAACCTCGGATTGCGAGTAACGCGGTTAACGAGCATTTCGCAATACAAGCAATATTTTTTTTTAAATCCTGGCTCAGTTTGCGAGTGTTGTCTCGCAGAACAAGCAGGATTCAAGCTTCTGAAGTGTGCAGTACAGCATTATGCAGTATGGGTGACACTCGGAGCCGTTCTGAGCCGCTAGGAAATACTCAGTTCCAGAGTGTTTCCAAGCTTTTCTGGGGGTTTCTGAGTATTTTTGAACGATCTCTTCGCCCCCCCCCACCTATGGCCACATGCGGTATTGCATGCAATAAGTCAATGTGGAACTAATTATCTTTGTTTCCATTGACTTCTATGAGGAAACTTGCTTTGATATGCGAGTGCTTTGTATTAAAAGCATTCTCTTGGAACGGATTATGCTCGTAATCCAAGGTTCCACTGTAAAATTAAACCATATCCTTAACAAAGTAGCATGTTTTGGTATGGCAATAATTGTATTTCCTATAATCACAACAAGACAGGTGAGGGGTTTTCTCACCTAAGCACACTCCCCCGCATGCATGCCTGAGCTAAGAGCCGGTTCACACTGGGGTGACTCGTCAGGCGACTCAGCCACCTGACATATCGCGTCCCATTCTATTCAATAGAACCGTTCTAATAGGAGCTACGCAAGTCGCTCCGACTTAGAAAAAGGTTCTTGTACGACTTCGGGGACGACTCGGAGCGACCTGCATTGACTTCTATACAGAAGTCATTTTACAAGTCGCCTCTGAAGTCGTCTTCAGGACGCCTTGCCGAGTCACCCCCGAATTCGTGCCGCCCCAGTGTGAACCGGCTCTAAGGGCAGATGGATTCCAGGAAGTGCTACATGAATCACCCTTACTTAAAATGGCCTTGGACAGAAATGTTGGGGGATGTTTTGTAAAGTGATTTCTCCACAAAATAAAGCATGGAGACATGGATGGATGAATTAAATAGCGTTTTTGGTTTGTGGTTTTCAGATACAGTGGTGTTCTACTTTAACCACTTAAGCCCCATCGCTTTAACTGACAATTGCGCGGTCGTGCGACGTGGCTCCCAATCAAAATTGACGTCCTTTTTTTTCCCACAAATAGAGCTTTTTTTTAGTGGTATTTGATCACCTCTGCGGTTTTTATTTTTTGTGCTATAAACAAAAATACAGCGACAATTTTGAAAAAAAATCAAAATGTTTTACTTTTTGCTATAATAAATATCCCCAAAAAATACATAAAAATGTATTTTTCCTGCGTTTAGGTTAATACATATTCTACTTTTTTGGTAAAAAAAAAATCGCAATAAGCGTTTATTGATTGGTTTGCGCAAAAGTTATAGCGTTTACAAAATAGGGGATAGTTTTATGGCATTTTTATAATTTTTTTTCTTTTACTAGTAATGGCGGTGATCAGTGATTTTTTTCGTGACTGAGACATTTTGGTGGACACATTGGACCCTTTTGACCCATTTTTGGGACCATTGTCATTTTCACACCGATCAGTGCTATAAAATGCACTAATTACTGTAAAAATGACATTGGCAGTGAAGGGGTTAACGACTAGGTGGCGCTGTAGGGGTTAAGTGTTCTCTGCATAGTGTTTCTTACTGTAGGGGGGATGGGCTCTGTGTCACATGACACTGATCTCGGCTCTGAGTACACAGAACGGAGATGAGTGTCATTCTCACTAAGCAGAGCAAGGAGATGCTTGTTTACACAAGCATCTCCCTGCTCTATATCTCCGTGAGACGATCGCGGGGATCCCCGCAGCGAACGAGTCCGGCGCGCTCGTGACCACAGGGCAGGCATTTAAAGGGCCACGTACATGGGCGTGATAATGCCTGTCCGTGCCATTCTGCCGACGTATATCTACAGTGGGCAGTCCTTAACCGGTTAAGTAGTGTTACTTATAATTTGTTGACTTTTCATTAGTCTAAAGATGTGCAATTCCCCTAGCACCTAGACTTCAGATTACTATAGTCAGATTATTGAAAAATGGTTTCTGATTGGTTGCTGCAGGACACTCCATGATGAAGATGATGTACGTTGCTCATCAGCATTCCTTTTTTTCACTTCCTTACTGAATTAAAATATTATAATGACTACTTACTGAATAAGTCTGTGTATACTGTATAGATTGTATAATAACATTACTTAATAATTAGCGGCATGTATTATTTATAGATGGTTCACTTCAAGACTTGGGAAGTGCCCTACGAAAGGAAAACATTAGACCCAGTACTGCCCAGCCAGGGGTTACCAGAAGACCACAATCTGCACTGAGGCCTTCAAGTGCAAGGGCAATTTCCAGCTCACATGGCAGAAAAGCAAGTCTGATATCTGAAGCGAATGACCCAACAGATGATGAAGCCAGTGACCTCACTCATGGTAAGACTCGGTCTTGTCATAAACACAACATCTTTCTGCCTCTTAAACCTCTTTAGTCATTTTCCTTTCACTTTAAAGCGGAGGTTCACCCTAAATATAAGCCCTCCCATGTGATCCAGCATACTGGCGTCAGCGCCAGTATGCTGTTTTTTTTTTTTTAATCCATGTACTTACTGTATTATGCTGAATTTTATTTTTTTTACCCCGCGGTGGACGGCGCCAGTATAGCGCGTCACATCTTACGAAAGTACCCGAAAAGGACTCGGGTAATCTCGGCGAAAATGCGGCGCCTGCGCACAGACCTAGGAGCTGACTGCGCAGGCGCTGTATTTCTCCGAGTCCTATTTCGGCGTTTTTCGGAGGGCGTGACGCGCCATAGCCGTAGGACTCGGAGAAATACGGCGCCTGCGCAGTCAGCTCCTAGGTCTGTGCGCAGGCGCCGCATTTTCGCCGGGATTACCCGAGTCCTTTTCGGGTACTTTCGTAAGATGTGACGCGCTATACTGGCGCCGTCCACCGCGGGGTAAAAAAAATAAAATTCAGCATAATACAGTAAGTACATGGATTAAAAAAAAGGGATTTTTAAATACAGCTTACCTGTAAAATCCTTTTCTTGGAGTACATCACGGGACACAGAGCGGCATATTCATTACTATGTGGGTTATATGGAGTACCTTCAGGTGTGGACACTGGCAATCTTCAAACAGGAAGTCCCCTCCCTATATAACCCCCTCCCCTAGAGGGAGTCCCTCAGTTTTGTAGCAAGCAGTATGCCTCCCAAAATGGTCACCCAAAAGAGGGGTGGGAGCTCTGTGTCCCGTGATGTACTCCAAGAAAAGGATTTTACAGGTAAGCTGTATTTAAAAATCCCTTTTTCTTTCTCGTACATCACGGGACACAGAGCGGCATATTCATTACTATGTGGGATGTCCGAAAGCAATGCTTTAATGAGGGGAGGGAGACATCTTCCAAAGAAGGATTCAATTTAGAGATAAACTCAAATCATAATAATAATTCCAACTTAGTCAAGAAAAAACTTTTTTTTTTTTTTTTTTTTTATAACCAAGGGTGTTTCTGATCCCGAGGATTTCAAACTGCAGCCTGTAGTACTGCCTGTCCAAAGGCAGAATCCGCATTCCTTCTCACGTCTAGTTGATAAAACCTTGTAAACGTGTGGACTGATGACCACGTTGCCGCCTTGCATATCTGAGCCATAGAGATCTGATGTGTGTGCTGCCCAAGAGGCGCCCATGGCCCTGGTAGAATGGGCCTTTACCGACAACGGAGGAGGCAACCTCTTCAACCCGTAGGCTTGAATGATTAATTGTCTAATCCATCTTGAGATGGTGGATTTTGCAGCTGCCTGCTCCTTCTTGGGGCCATCTGGTAGAACGAATAACACATCTGTTTTCCGGATCTTTTCTGTAGCTTTAAGATAGGCCTTCATGGCCCGGACAATATCCAAGGTATGCAGCAACCCCTCCTTTCTAGACGTAGGTTTTGGAAAGAAGGATGGAAGTACCAAATCCTGGTTTAAGTGAAATTTGGATATAACCTTTGGTAGAAAGGAAGGATGGGGCCGGAGAACTGCCCTGTCCTTATGCAGAACAAGATATGGTTCCTTACATGATAAGGCTGCTAATTCTGACACTCTCCTGGCCGAAACTATGGCGACCAAGAAAACCAATTTTCTTGTCAGTAAGAGTAAAGGAATCTCAGCCAAAGGCTCAAAAGGCTGTTTCTGTAGAGTGGACAGGACAAGATTTAGGTCCCAAGGACAAACTGGTGCCTTGACAGGAGGATTAATACGCAAGACCCCCTGTAAGCAGGTCTTTACCAGCGAGTGGGTGGCCAGCGGCCTCTGAAACCACACTGACAGAGCCGAGATCTGTCCTTTGATTGTGCTTAGTGCCAGGCCTTTATCCACTCCTAGCTGGAGAAAACTTAACACCCTATCAATAGTATATTTGCGGCAATTCCATCTTTTGGATTCACACCAGCCTATATAGTTCCTCCACACCCTGTAATAAATTACCCTGGAGACCGGCTTTCTAGCCTTAATCAGGGTAGGGATTACCTGCCTAGACAGACCCCTACCCCTGAGAATCAGGGATTCAGCCTCCAGGCCGTCAAATTTAGACGCTGTAATGTAGGGTGGAGGATCGGACCTTGTGAGAGTAGGTCTGGTTGTAGCGGAAGAGTCCAAGGGTCTCCCACTGCCATATTCAGGACTAGCGAGTACCAAGCCCTCCGGGGCCAAGCTGGAGCTATTAGAATGACTGGCTTGTGCTCCACTCTGATCTTGCGCAACAGGCGGGGGAGTAACTGTAGTGGAGGAAATGCATATAGAAGTTTGAATTGATGCCAAGGGCAAACCAACGCATCGGTTCCGCAGGCCATAGGATCCCTCGCTCGCGACACGAACCTGTCTAGTTTCTTGTTGAACCTGGATGCCATTATATCTACGTCTGGCGTTCCCCACCTCTGGCAGATTGTCTGAAAGACCTGGGGATGCAGAGACCACTCCCCTGGCAACAGACTCTGGCGACTTAAGAAGTCTGCCTGCAGGTTGTCCACTCCGGGAATGAATATCGCTGAAATGCAGGGTACATGAACCTCTGCCCATTGAAAAATCAAGTTCACTTCCCTTTGAGCGGCCTGGCTCCTGGTTCCCCCTTGGTGGTTTATGTATGCCACCGCCGTGGCATTGTCTGACTGGATTCTCACCGGGAACCCCTTTAATCTGGAGGTCCATGCCAACAGGGCTAGGCGAGCAGCTCTGATTTCCAAGATATTGATGGGGAGCTGCCTCTCTGCTTTCACCCAAGTTCCCTGGCGGGGAGAACCCCTCGAAGACCGCCCCCCAGCCTGCCAGGCTGGCGTCTGTGGTAACTACCTTCCAGACAACAGGGCTGAAGGATCTTCCCTTTAGAAGGTTCTGAGGGTTCAACCACCAGGCCAGGCTTTGTCGGACCCTTGATGACAGCGTCAAAGGGGACTCTAAGGCATGTGCCCTCTTGCCCCAGGCTGCTAGAATGGCTGCCTGTAGGACGCGAGTGTGGATCTGAGCGTATGGTACTGCCTCGAATGTGGCCACTAGCTTGCCTAGTAATCGCATACACAGGCGAATAGTTGGTCTTTTCTTGTTTATAACCAACTGAACCAACCCCTTGATCGCCCTGATCTTTACAAGGGGCAGGAACACCTTTTGACGTTCCGTGTCTAACCTCATGCCGAGGTATTCCAACTGCTTTGTAGGCTGGAATGCTGACTTTCCCTGGTTTAGGACCCAGCCGAATTCTTCGAGGTACCGAACCGTGAGGTTTACTGCCTTCTGCAGACCCGTCCGTGAATGATCTATAATTAAAAGGTCGTCCAAGTATGCTAGGACTGTGACTCCTTGGATTCTTAAATTGGCCAGAACTGGGGCTAGGATCTTCGTGAATACCCGGGGGGCCGTGGCCAGCCCGAAAGGGAGCGCCCTGAATTGGAAGTGTCGCTGCCCGACCGCGAAGCGTAAAAACCTTTGATGCGACTGAAAGATTGGTACATGAAGGTAAGCATCTTTTATGTCTATGGAGGCCAGAAAATCGTCCTTCTGAAGCGCGGCGGCTGCTGACCGGATGGATTCCATCCGGAAGGACCGCACCCTTAGATAACCGTTTAACCTCTTTAGGTCCAAAATTGGCCTGACATCGCCGTTGGGCTTTGGTATGACAAAGAGATTGGAATAGAAACCTAGGCCTTGCTCTTGGGCTGGCACTTCTATAATTACGTCCTGGCAAAGCAGGTGATCCAAAGCTGCCAGCATTGAGGCCTTCCTTGCTGGATCCCTTGGTAGCCTTGATTCTTGAAAATGAGGCGGAGGATACCTTAGAAACTCCAGTCTGTAACCTGTGGTTACAGATGCCCGGACCCACTTGTCGGGGATCTTGGCTTCCCAAACTTCTGAGAAGAGACGAAGCCTTCCCCCCACCCGTGAGAGTGGGGGCGCCCCTTCATAAGGCAGACTTAGGGGCTGTCTTTGACGGTTTGCGATACCACGGCTTCTTACCCCCAGGGGTTTGTCCCTGCGATCTACTGTTACCGTTGGATCGCGCAGGCGGCCGTCGATACTGCCTGGAATTAGAGGGCCCCGAGACAGGAAAAAGCTGCCTTCTAAATGTAGGAGCCCGGAATGTCTTTTTGACCGGTAAAAGGGTACTCTTGCCATTTGAAATAGTCTGAATATATTTATCCAGATCCTCTCCGAAGAGTCGTCCTCCATGGAAGGGAAATCCTGCCAGAAGCTTTTTGCATGGGGGTTCTGCCGCCCAGTTCTTCAACCATAAGAGCCTTCTCATGTGTACCAAACATAGTGATAAACGAGAAGCCTGCTGGATGGAATCTTTTATAGCATCTACCGCAAAACACAGAGCTCTGGGAATGTCAGCAAACTCTTCTGCTTGTTGGGTAGGCATGTCTTTTAACATCTCTTTTGTCTGGTCTTTTAATGCCTGACAAACTCCAATTGCAGCTACCGCTGGCTGCACCACTGCTCCTGCCGTAGCAAAGGATGCTTTAAAAAGTGTTTCTAATCTTTTATCAACCGGATCTTTAAACATATGTATGTTTTCCACCGGGCAAGTTAGTGATTTATTCACACATGAGATGGCTGCATCCACTACTGGGAGCCTCCATCTCTTGGAGAATTTTTCCTCCATGGGAAAAATGACCGCAAATCTTTTCGGTGGCAGAAAAACCCTGTCCGGCCGTACCCAATCCCGAAAGATCAATTCCTCCAAGAGAGGATGGACCGGAAACACTGCGTTGCTTAACGGGGCTCTCAAAGAGCCCAGAGAGGATACCGGAGGAACCTGAGGTTCTGGCAATGGCAAACTAAATGCCGATCGGACCATGTCCGTCAAAGACTGTACCCACAGTCTCTCTGTCTGGGAGTCTGAAAATGGTTCTCAGAGGTAGGACTCCTCCATCCCTGAACCCTCTTGGTTCAGGTCCAGTTGATCCTCCTGTGATTCTAATTCCTCCGGAGAGAGAATCTCAGCATCTGAGGATACACCCCCTGGTGATGGGGATCTAACCCGTTTCTTACCAGGAATAGCTCTAGCGATCAATGCTGCTATTCTCTCTTCTAGCCCCCCTAGGGATACGGCTAGCATCTCCTCTGTGATAAACACAGGGCTGGGCTGATCTGGGCCAGCCTCCGCACCAGATCCCCCTAATGGCTCATCCAAGGCGCTTCTTAAATTAATAAGCTGCGGGGAAAGAATCGGCATATCAGAATCAGAAAGGGAACCCTTTTGTTTTTTTGGTCTTTTTTGTACCTTTGACCCCGAACCCTTGGAAGCCATAATACAAAATCGAGGGACTCCGCCCACACAACAGACTGTAGTGGCCAGGAGTACAATTCCAGAGTTTAGGGGAGAATAGATCACTAGTGTCCCCACAAACTGATGGGCCCGTATGTTGGTCTTTTTTCTTTTTTTTTTTTTTTTTAAATAATTATATATTATATATTTTCTTTGACCATATACAATGACCCTAATTTAAGTTTGCCAGCCTCCAACCTGCTGTCAAATAAGGGGGATTTTTTGGCTTAACAATAAAGACATTGGGACAAAGTCCATATGTACTACCCCTCTTCCGCCACCGGGAGTCACTGTTCTGCCGCCCTGCGTCCTCTCCTTGAAAAAATCAGCCACAGACTGAGCCCTGACAAGGCCTGCTGTCTATAACAGCAGAAGGGCGCGCCCCTGTATGACGCCGCAGGCCCGCCCCCCCCCGCCCTCCTGTCTGGATGGCGCGAAACCGTCAATAAGACGCGCGCGTGCACGCGTACCCGGAAACAGGAAGAACATGGAGGAGCCGCGCTGCTGGAGATCCATGGCGCAGAGAAACGGCGGCAGATTCAAAACTCCCGGCCAGGTAGGACTCTCTCAAGGCCCCTAAGGATCCTTTACTAGCCTCTAGGAAGAAACAGCAGGTTAGCTAGCAACACCTTTAGACAGGGGGGCCTAGTGATGGGGGGAGAAAGGGTGTCATCCTGTCTCTTAGACATAGTGATCACGGTTGCCCATGCAGAGCATACTCAGGCTATCCCCCCTTTTAGGTTACCCCGGGGAGCCTGCTGTCGAACCAAGTCCCGCAGGCTCCCCCTTACCTGCTCCATGCTGCAGGATGTTTGACCAGCAAACTGATCCAGTCTTCTCCCATCTCCGTGGGTAGCGTAGTAGACCTTCAGGCCCTGGGGTCCTATGAAGGTACCCACTGTCCTGGACCTATATAGCACCCTGGCAAAACAGGAACCTTATGGTTTTTGCAAACTCCAAGTCCTGGGCCCAGGGTCCAGCCCTCCAAAGAGGAGCATTATAGGCAAAACCCCACGGTTTGGGGCCCGGGTACTGTCCACTTTGGCACTGAGGCTCCTTGGACAGATCCGGTTAGCCCGCCCTTAATCCCAAAGGATGTGGAGCAAAGCTATTCCGTGACCAACACCTAAGACACTGGCGAAAAAAAACTGAGGGACTCCCTCTAGGGGAGGGGGTTATATAGGGAGGGGACTTCCTGTTTGAAGATTGCCAGTGTCCACACCTGAAGGTACTCCATATAACCCACATAGTAATGAATATGCCGCTCTGTGTCCCGTGATGTACGAGAAAGAAAAAAAAAAAACAGCATACTGGCGCTGACGCCAGTATGCTGGATCACATGGGAGGGCTTATATTTAGGGTGAACCTCCGCTTTAAGGAGCATGGAGAGTTATGGCTTAATTTTTACAATCTTTTTTCCAAGCTAAATTCAAATTTTGCTGCTTCTTCTGGCCTTCAAGGCTTCTTTCAAACACGCAGTACTGCTTACCGCCCTCTGTATCTGTGGTGGATTGCTTTTTCAAGGGCAGCATAGCAGCGACTGACAAGCTTTCAGGAGATGTCACTACAGCTCCTGAACAATTGTTTTTTTAGTTTTCAATTGATGAATGTCAATTTTACTTCAAGTTGATCATTAAAGAGGAAGTAAACCCACAGGGACAACTCAGGTGCCGTACACACGGCAGAGAACCTCGACGGGCAGAACACATCGTTCCGCCCGTCGAGGTTCTCTCCCGGCCGTCGGATTCGGCGACCCGCCCGTCGGGAATGGCAACCAGCCATTCTTCCAGGCGGGCCGTCGAGGAAATAGAGAGCGTGCTCTCTATTTCGGCTCGACGGGCTTCCCGACGGGAAGCTCGCTGAGACCGTACACACGGCCGAGGTCCTCGCTGGAATGTGCATTCCAGCGAGGTTCTCGCTGATTTTCAGCGAGAACCTCGGCCGTGTGTACGGGGCCTCACACCTACAGGTATGCCTAGATTAAAGCGGAGTTCCACCCAAAATTGAAACTTCCGCTTATCCCACTCCTCACCCCCTTACATGCCACATTTGGCATGTAATTTTTGGGGGGGAGAGTGGGGGCTTCAGACGGACTTGTAAAAAATGGACCGTTCATCTGCCTGTGTGAAAGGGCCCTTAAGCTCAATGTTGCACTGTGGCCCCATTGAATTCAATGTCTGAGTTTGACAAGTAGTGCTTACTGTCAAATTCTGCATCGTAGTTAAAAATGCTGCAGCTGCCAAGCACAACATCCTGGTTGTGGCATGTGTACAGCCATGTCCAGCTGTAGTGCTACAATTCAGATGGGCAGTCAGGGGATGGTAAAACAATGGCTCAGTCTCCTAACTTTACTGCTGCCCAGCCGCTCTTTTGAAAGAGCCCTAAGCATGTTGCTTTTTGAGCGTTTTTGCAGTGCTGTTTGTGGTGCTTGCTGCGTTTTTCCACACACATTTTTACCGCGATTTGCATTTTTTTTAAATCAATTTTGTTTTTGTTTTTTGTCTCAATTTCCTCGTCGTGTTCCTCGTCGGGCTGGTTTTCGATGAGAAACACGTTCGTGTGTATGCTTGGAAACTTCGGTAAAAGTAGCGTTTGGAATGGAAATAGCACATTTGTCACGCTGTAACAGACTGAAAAGTGCATGTGAGGTTCAGGACATTATGGGCTAGTTTTCGACGAGAAACACGTTGGTGTGTGTGCTTAGAAACCCGCGCACCTTCTGTAAAAGTAGCGTTTGTAATGGAAATAGCACATTTGTCACGCTGTAACAGACTGAAATGTGCAAATGTCTCTTACCAAACTTTTACCTAACACGCAGTAACATGAGATTAGCAAAAGCAGCCCCAAGGGTTGTGCCAGTGGAGTCGAACTTCCCCTGCCGTCTTACGTGTTGAAGTCACCGCGAGATTTGGTCTTGACAGTGTGTAAGCAAAGACAGCTTGTCAAGATTCTCGACAAGCTTGACAAGAAACTTGTCGAGAAAAACGATGTTTCTTTTACGACGAGTTCCTCGGTCGTGTGTACGAGGCCTTAGGCCTGATTCACACCTATGCAGGTTGCAGTTTGCAGACTGCAGGTGCATTTTGCGTTTTTCAATACACGCTTTTTTATCCAATGAAGTCTATGGAACCAAAAATCTGAAAAAAGTCCCTGCCCCTTTCCATAAAATGCACAGATGTGAACTACATCTATAGGAAACCATGTTAAATGAACTGTAGTGTGTTTCTGCAAAACTGAAAATGCACTAAAAAATGCATAGGTCTGAAATAGGCCTTATGCCTCATACACACGATAGCGATTTCCGTCAAGAAAACCATGTTTTGTTTTTTTCAGCAGGAAAACAGCTGAAATTTGTCTTGCATACACACAGCCAGACTCAATCTTCTCTGAACTTCCAAATGTCAAGAACGTGGTGACATACATGTTGTACGATGGGCCCAGATCAACGAGATTCTAGGAACCCCTACCACCAAGACCATGGCTATTATGGTTCTGGGGGCTCACCTAGGAGGTCTGATGAGTATGAGGCCCCTTATGAGTCCAATGCCTACCAATATAGCCACCCCCCCGTAAATACATATAACAGATTCCTCCCCCTTCGTGATGCTCGTGGTGGAAGTGTGACTGAATCCAATCGAGTACACTACAACCACGATGCATATGGTCCAGGATCTTATGAAAATAAGGATTTTCATCGGGACGGCCCAGGACATCAAAGGCCTTCGGATCCAAAAGAGGGACCAGAGGGGGCAGAAGGGCGCAGAGGAAAAAGAAGAAAAGTTCAATAGGCCAAGGAGTGTTCAACCTGAGTTCAAAGGTATTAACTTCCAATGAACTGCTTGTTTTAGATAAAGGACTAAAATTCGCTCCTCCTAGCAAATTCAACAAATTTAACACGTTCATAGACGTGCAAAAGTTTGTACGTAAAATTAACATCCAAAGATATTTTTTGACCAACACCTCACCTCCTGCAGAGAGGGCAGCTACTTCAGGAACAGTTCATACTAGATTGTCCAATCCATCATTGTTCAATCCTTCTGTTGCAGTGGCCCCTGCAGTTAGCATTTTTAAAGACTTGGTCCTTTAAGACCTGGCCTCTTTACCCATCAAGAAACATTATCACAACCCCTTACCCAAAGAAGGGTTTCAATCCCTTTGTGATCAGAAAGACCTTGTTGTCCGCCCAGCGGACAAAGGTGGTGGAATAGTGGTTATGGATAAATCCAAATATGTGGCCGAAATGTCAAAAATTCTGTCAGACCAAGATACGTATCAAGAATTACAGAATAACCCCACTAATAGTTTCAAAAAAGAACTTGCTGGCCTGGTGAAGAAAGGGTTCCAATCTCGTATTCTGAATGAGAAAGAACGATCTTATCTGATACCCATTGCCCCTAGGATCCCGACGATCTATTATCTACCCAAAATCCATAAAGACCCTGTACACCCTCCCGGGAGGCCCATTGTGAGCGGCATAGATTCTATCACCTCTCGCATTGGTCGCTACATTGACTTTTACATTGACACTAGTCAAGACAACTCCGTCATATTTGAAAGACACCATCTCTACTATCAAACTACTGGAGAACACAGAAATACGTGGTGATTATCTTTTAGCTACTGCAGACGTAGCTTCTTTATATACATGCATTCCCCAAGATTTGGGAATAGAAGCAGTCACTTTATTCCTGGATCAAGATCATTCCTTAGTTAACGACCAACGTAGTTTTATCATTGAACTAGTTAAATTCGCCACTACCCACAACTACTTCTGGTTTGACCAGAGGTTCTTTTTGCAAAAGCGTGGAGTGGCAATGGGCGCCAAGTTTGCCCCAAGCCTGGCGAATTTATTTATGGCCAAGTGGGACAAGGATGTCGTCTATTCAGAGAGGAATCCCTCCCTGGTCTTATGGGCCAGGTATATAGACGACATCCTCCTCCTATGGGATGGCCCTCCAGAAACCCTTGAAGAATTTTTTTCTACATTAAATGATAACAACCGAGGCATCTCCCTTTCATTTGAATGGAGTACTACCAAGATCAATTTTCTTGATCTTGAGATTAGGTTGGAGTCCAGGGAATTTAAGTGTCAGACTCATTTTAAAACCACAGATCGTAACAGCTTCATCCCCATGGATAGCTGTCACCATAGGTCATGGCTTAAATCTGTGCCCCGCAGCCAGTTTTTACGTTTACGGAGGAACTGTAGTGATACTGACATATACCTGTGCCAAGCATCTATGCTCAAACATAGGTTCATTGAAAAGGGATATGACGAATCCTCTGTGAACGTAGAGATGCTAAATGTAGAGCAGATTGACCGGGAATCTCTTTTAACAGATAGACCTCTACGAGTTAGCGATAATTCTTTCCGTTACTCTATGCTTACAACTTATTCCAACCAACATAGAGATATAAAAAACATCTTTAAGCGTCATTGGAACGTGTTAAGAAAGGACAAAATCCTTGGACAAGTTTTACCGGAACAGGCTAGGATCATCTTTAAAGGTGCTCCTTCTTTGAGGAATAGTATCGCTCCAAATACGGTTGACCCCCCTGTGCGTCCCACCTTTTTTCAAAACATGGAGGGATACTTTCCATGTAAAAAATGCACAGTCTGTCAGTACAATTTGTGTGGGAGACGTAAAACTTTAGAATTTCAATCTACAGTGACCAATCAGAGTTATCCGATCAAACACTTTTGTACATGTGCCATAACCCACGTTGTCTATCTGATCACTTGCCCATGCGGGAAGCAGTATGTGGGTCGCACGACGCGTGCGTTTTCTGTGCGGGTAGGTGAGCACATAGCCAAGATTATAGGAGGTGACACTAAACATACTGTACCTAGACATTATAGATCCTGTCACAGTCGGGATCCTAAGGGGTCGCAGTTCTTGATCATTGACAGATATATCCCACCTTGGCGAGGGGGAGCCAAGACTAGAGGAGTATCCAGACTTGAAACCTACTGGATATATGAATTGCAATCCCACTCTCCCCAGGGTATGAATGTAGAGTGGGATATTAACGCATTCATTAACCAGTCTTAAAATTGATTCCATTCAATATATTATTATTAATTGTTTTTTACCATTATGATATGAGTGTTTTCTGTAAGCCTATATTCAATCTTGGCTCCTATAGAATGCATGTCCCTTTTTTTTCCTCCTGATTTTCATCATAGGGGGTTAATTAAGACATTTTTATAATTTTAATTATTTTCCTATTACTGCCAAAATGTAATACAATTTAAATTACATAAAACTATTTATTTAGATTCTGACATGATGTGCACAATATTTTGTCACTTATGTCATCTAACACCATATTGTTATTTTAATTATAGGTTAATCCCTAATTTTTAACATACACACTGTGTCTATCACAATGATGCGTTTTGGATTCAGCCTCCATTATGCTGTTTTTAAACCAATCCATTTTTTCTGTGCCTCTTGCTTCAATGTGCTTCGATAGTGTGGCTATTCATTATCATTTAGCCTGCTGTGGAGCACACAGCCTGGGATCCATTACGAGGCTTGGTGATGTGGTCATGTGACCGCAATCTACCAACAGGGGGAGAGAATGCTGATTCGTTCTCAATGTGCTTCCACAGTGTGGCTTTTTATCATTTTTTAGCCTGCTGTGGAACACATAGCCTGGGATCCACTATGAGGCTTGGTAGTGCGGTCATGTGACCGCAATCTACCAATAGGGGGAAAATAATGTGGATTCGTTCTCATCCTCAGAACGAGGCTTGGTTTTAATATCATGTGATGTGCTGTGACATGCTGTTTGAACTTGGAGCGCACATCTTTTTATCAATACAGGTGCCTGTGTTTTTATTTTTTCCTGCATGGCTAATTCTCCGCTTTATCAGAGCGGATGCCATTTTATGAGCTTATAGCTCTGTTCTTTGAGGTCTGGTTTGAATAATTACCCTCTCGATGTACTTCCTGTACTGAAAGAGAGGCTTGACCCGCACACCATATCCTCCATTGCAATTTACAGGAAGTGCCATGTTATTACCATCAGCTGCCTATGGGAGCCTTGATATGAGTGTGGGGACCTTTTGCTGTATATAAGGGTAAGTGTAGCATGATGACAGCACCCCAGATGATGTTCTTTTTGTAACGAAACATGTCGGGATGGACTACTGTTGTTCCTGCTACCCTTTTTCTATAAGCTCTATTGACCATTGCAAAATGTGAGTTTTTCTCTTTATAATAAATATCGATTTTTATTACGGAATTACGCTATGTACGCCTTGCCTTCTCTTTTTCATGCTTATCGGTTGGAGTACTGATTTGCCCTCTGAGTGATCTGTTGAGAGTTGCTGCTTGCTGGGAAGTATTTTTGAATCATCTGTCTGAGGTTTGCCTTCATTGATACCGAATCGCATGACGTGTATGGTGTACCCGCTTCAGTATATCAACTTTAACAAAGCTTGATTGGCCTAGTGGGTATATGCCTGTCTAGGTCCAATCGGTCCGGTAAGCCCCTTGTCATAAGCGGTGGTGGATTTTTCACTTCTTTATGCACTGGATTTTGTGTATCTGTTTTACTCAAAGAAACCGACTCACCGATTCATTCAAAACATTTATGGACTTTTGAATACCATTAATTCACATGTGGTGTTGCATGATTTAATCTTTATTGTATTATCATTATTTGTGTCATTATTAGCGCTACACTTTTCCACACAAATTAATTTCAATAGTCAGTTCGGCTCTTCTGCTTGAGCATGCGCGTTATTTTGCACATCGTAATGGCATGCAGACGAACGCGATTCCCGATAGGAATTTTTCCTATCATGAAAATTGAGATCCTGCGCTCAATCTTTTCTTGGCCGGAATTCTGACAGAAAAAGTGCGATGGAGCATACACATGGTCAGAATTTGCGACAAAAATTTCACATAGCACTTTTCTCTTCAGGAATCGCGATTGTGTGTACGAGGCATAAGTGTTGTAACATAAACCTGTCAAATATACTAGCCTTCATTAATTATACCAGGTTTTGTGCATAGTGCGGCAGATACAGTGTGACATTGTACCTTCTGATCCCAGTAATGTAAAGCAGCTGAATGCAGAATTAGATCTTTCTTTTGTGCTTCCCAGGAAATATTTCTTTCTTGTATAGATCGATTCTAAACCTACAATATGGTTTTTTTTTTGTACATTTCATTCCTTCACTGATGCTGTCTTTGTCCATATTCTACTATATGCTGTACACAACCTTTGCACTTTTTAAAGTCATACATTGTATTAAATATATCTTAGCATGTTGGTGATGTTCTCTTTCTTGATTTGTCATCCTGCAGGCATCGGTAAAGTCATCTGTGGGAATCCAATAAAGGCTCTTCGGACAAGAAAGGAAAAAATGGGGGTAAATGTTAGTAAAGGAAATAGATATTTTCGTTTGGTAGATATTGTACAGTATATAACATATTTAAACAAAGTATACATATATTAATAATATTATTATTATACAATTTCACCGTTTCCCCCACTAAGCTTCCAGCACCTAATATAAATGTATTTATAAAAATTAATTTTGAACAAACAAATGGAGTAGTGTCCCACCCCACAAAAAAAAAAAAAATGCTAGCTGTATGAACCAATAATGGTATATGCTAATGGCAGAGATAGTGACAATATTACACATAACATATATATATATATATATATATATATATATATATATATATATATATATATATATATATATATATATAATATATAGGGCTGTGCAAATTAACTTTTAATTAATCGATTAATCTTTAATTTTTTTGATTGATCAAAATCTTTTTGATCGATTAAAATTCTTTCGATTGGTACTCACCTCTCCGCCGGCCTCTGGGCCTTCAGGGAGTTCCGTCGGAGATCCGGTTACGTCACAGACACCGCCAGGGCTTGCCGTGTCCATCTGAAGGGCTCCTTTGCTGTGCCTTCATCTCTGCATGTCGGCGGGACCTTACTATCTGCCACCTGCAAGGGCTGTTACACTTCCCTCTATCACTTCCCTCTATCAACCTGGGATTCTACAACCATCCACTGGGAGTTGTGATAGTTCCCTTTATGGGACATCTTCATGCCGACGGACTGATGTTAACCCCTCCTCATCTGGATTCAGCAGTGGTATCGTTGTACACATTTTTATACCAGTATCATACTTGGCTACACTGCTTTTGGTACCGTTTGGTATTACTCGCAACTTTTTTCCAGTTTATGTAGCTACATCGATTTTATCCCCAGTGCAATATTTATTTTGTTACCTACTTGAAGACTATAATATTTTTAATGCTATTCCCATCGAGCGCTGCCTTTGTGTGTTTTTGTATCCTGCTATCCATTTTTCCAGTGGTTGGGAGCTGCACTGGGAATCAGCCTGCAAGGAGATCAGCTAAAAGTAGTTGGATCTGTATGTGTGTTATAATTAATCGAAATTAGTCGATTAATCGATTAAAAAACAAAACGATTAATCGAACACAAACATTTTGATCAGTAACAGCCCTAATATATATATATATATATATATATATATATATATATATATATATATATATTGTGACAGAAAGTCAGGTAAATCTGTGGGTGCTGTCACAGATGGGAGATACATTTCTGCCTTGTTTAGACAATGCACCAATTGCTATCAGGTTTAAGAATAGGAATTGGATAGTTTCAGCTGTTCAGAATGAGGCAATTAAGGCCTCTACAAGTTATCCAAAGGATCACTACTGATTGCTGCATCCTGAGGCCTTTGAGTTAAGGAGAGCAGTGAGGTGAGAAAAACTGCTGAAGGTGAGGTGCTGTGGACTTTTGTGTGTTAAAAATCTAAGAGACTATTGTTTTTCTGCTGAGTGACCAGCAGTGTTTGCCCAGCAGTAGGCTGTGCCAGACTCCATAGGTAGGTTCCTGTGTTCTGAAGGTAGACACCCCAAGCGGCAAGGGTTTATTTTATGTTTTGTTTTGTTTATGCTGTTTTTAAAGCTTGCACTTTCTGTACTTTGCTTGCTCTCTGTATAGTTCAGCGTGTAGTGAACACATCCAGGGTAGTCACACACACCCGCTACCGAGCTAACCCCTCACAATATATATTGTGAGGGATTTAGCTCGGTAGCGGGTGTGTGTGACCCCCTGGATGGGTTCACTACACGCTGAACTGTACAAAAAGGCAGTTGAGGAGGATTGAAAACAAATTATATGGTTTATTTTTCCATATTGCTGGATACACGTGCAAGCATCAGAACAGTATAACCAAAACAAAACATAAAATAAACCCTTGCCACTTGGGGCGTCTACCTTCCCAACACAGGAACCTACCTATGGAGTCTGGCATAGCCTACTGCTGGGCAGACACTGCTGGTTCTACAGCAGAAAACAAAAAGTCTCTTTGATATTTCTCACATAGAAATATCCATCAGCACCTCACCTCTTCACAAGTGTTTGTGACTGCTCCTTCACTCACAAAGCCTCAGGATGCAGCAATCAGTCGTCATCCTTAGGTTGTGTTTATAGGGGCTTTAATTGCTTAATTCTGAACAGCTAAAGCCTTCCAACGCCCTAAAGCTCTCTGGTCATTTTCTGGTGTATTGTCTAAACAAGGCAGAAAAGTTTCTCCCGTCTGTGACAACACATGCAGATTTACCTGACTTCCTGTCACATAATAAATATATATATATATATATATATATATATATATATTATGGGCCAGATTCAGCAAGACTTGCGCTGGAGTATATCGATATGCGCCGCGTAACTATAAAGATGCGCCGTTGTATCTATGCGGCCGTACCCACCAAACTAGATGCGACAGAAAACTGTCTTTTTCCGATCGGCTTAACTTTCCCTCGCCAGAGTATCGTAAGCGCATATTTTCGCTTGTCGCATCCGTCGCGCCTATTGATTTGCCATGCAAATATGCAAATGAGGGAGATTTCCCGATTTGCGAACGGATTAGCACCAGACGCTGGCTACATGCGCCGCGCGTATGTCGTCCATCTGTCGCAAAGTTTTTCCTACAAATAGCTGCTTTATCTTTACTCCAGACGGCCACAGGTCAGCAGGAGAGCAGCTACAGCAGCAGCGTTACCGACGAAAATAGCAAGCTGACCAACCACACTTGCAAGGACAACACCTCTGTGTGCCAACATGCCAGGGGCAGCCGTGGTCCTAGCACTACTAATGGGTCCCCCGGAACGGAGGAGGCAGGCACGTGAGAGGATATACCGCACGCGCATGAGCTTCTTTGGCATGGGGGATGAGGAGGTGTCCCTTCAGATTCAGCCCAGATGCAACACTTGAACTAACCACAACCCTGCAGGATGACATCACCAGCCCAACACACCGCTCACAAGCAGTGCAGCCACTAGTGAAGGTCCTGGCAACACTTCATTTCCTTGCAAATGGATCATTCCAGCGTACAAGTGGAGTGGTGGCTGGGATGTCACAGTCCTCCATGAGCAGATGTGTGCACCAGGTTGTCCCCGCAATCCTCAGACGCATGTCCAACCACTTTATCAGACCCACCACTGAGGAGCTGCGGCTGAAGGCAATGCAGGATTTCTACAGCATTGCCAGATTCCCACGCACCATCAGGGCCATTGATTGTACACATGTGGCACTCCAGCCCCCCAGTGCCACAGAGCACATATACCGCAATCGGAAGCATTGGCATTCCATCAACGTACAGGTGATAGCCGATGCCCAACGCCTCATATGGCACGTCCGTGCCAAACACCCCGGATCCAGCCATGACAGCTTCATCTACAATCAGAGCCCCATCCCAATGCAATTCGAACAGAACATGTATGGGGACAGCTGGCTGGTTGGTGAGTGACATGGGTGGCAGGCATGACTGTCCCCCCCCATGATGCTGACATCACAAGGGGCACATGCATGACTAACATCCTCCTGTCTTTTCCCTTACAGGTGACTCTGCATATGCACTGGGACCCCATCTAATGACTCCTTTCCGGAACCCCCAAACCAGAGGAGAGAGAAGATACAATGAAGCACATATCAAAACTCGTGCAGTGGTGGAGCAAACATTTGGGCTCCTAAAGTCCCGTTTCCGCTGCCTGGATAAGTCTGGGGGGGCCCTATTGTATTCCCCTACCTTCGTGTGTCAGATCATCGGTGCATGTTGCATTCTGCACAACTTTGCCATGAGAAAGGGCCTGCAGATTGACATACGTGAAGACCTGACCCCCCAACCAGACAGCCCCCCCCTGCCAGAGGAGACCCAGTCAGTTGATGGAAGAGCAGTCAGGAGGGTCCTCGCCGTAGGCATCTTTGAACACTAAACAAAAACATTGATCACACGGACAATGCACGCATGCACACCACTGATGTCCCTAGATCACACACACCACATCCACATCGCATTGGATTAGCCCAAGTCCAACATGCAGGACTTGGGAGCAGCAACGCCGGCGTCAAGGCCCCAATGATGTCGCTGTTCATTCATACACCATTCACACGTCATTCACACAGCCGTGGGGATAACTTCTCCCCAACGGCCGAGGGTTACACCCCTTACTGGCAGGAGTGCCACCCCCTCACATTCACACACCATTCACACTGTCCCCTGCACTCCTGACCGTGTGCAGTTAAACTTAAATTAAAAATAAAAGCAAAAACCGAAATAAAAATAAAAACTCATAACCTGAGCAAAAATAAAAATAAACAATCCTAACCGGAGCAAAGTTCAAATAAATAATAAATACTCATAACCTGAGCCAAAAAGATACAAAAAAAAAAATGCCCTCATCTGGGCTGACGGGGGCTCTTTCTTGTGGGCCCTCTCTGGCTCCTCAGCTGCCTGGAGGGAGTGGGTGGGGGTGGGGGGGCATCTGGAGGTGGCTGATCCCCGGGTGGGCCACTCCTGGCAGGTGTTGGCTGCATGCCCTCCAAGGCCACGGCAATCCGGCTCAGATAGTGGTTGGTCTGGGCCTGCATCCTCAGCTGGCGGGTGACATTATGCCGCTGGTCACGCTGCCTCTGCCTCTCCTGTTCCCGGATGGCAGCAGTGTTGGCATGGACGGCTGCAGTGCGGTGCCAAACATCAGCCTGCACCTCCCCCAGGCTGGTCACCACTGCAGCGCAGTTGCAGCTGACATCCTGCACAGCGTTGGTCAGCTGGGACACGGAGCCCAGGCTGTCAGCCACTCAGTCTAGATGCCCAGCAATCTCCCCCATCTGCTGGGTCTGCCTGGCCTGGTCCCGGGCCATTTGGTCATGGACCAAATCAGACACCCCCCTGGTCTTCCGGGTCGCCTTCCTGGGGCCAGGAGATGGTTGTCCCCAGGGGGATGGAGTCGCCCTTGAGGGGCTTCCTAGAATGGTGGAGGGGATTACAGAGGGCCCTGCAGAAGGGGAGGACTCCTCCAAAATTAAAACAAAGTCCTGATCTGTAAAGCCAGGCTCCTCCTCAACCACCTCATCAGGCGAGGTGTGGGCACTCTCCTCCATCTCATGTTGTTCACCACCCAGGGGGTCGGGCTCAGGATGCCGTTGGGGGGTTGGGGTGGACTGGCTGCCGACAGATGATGGCCCAGTTCCGTCATCTGTGGATGACACAAAGCAGACACATGTTCGGTGGTCCCACACACTTGGCACATGTACCCTCCCCCCCCACATGCAACACACCAAATAGGGGATAAAAAACACTTACCTGTCCTGGAGCCTTCCTCCACGGAATCATATCCCGGTACCCCCTCCAACTGCTGTGTGAATGTGTCCCATAGGAAAACATGTAAATGTACTGTAGTGTTTCTGCGAAAAGCACCAAAAAACAGGTGTGAACCCAGGCCCTTCCGGTCTGGTATGCGCCAGCGCTTTTTCGTTACTCCGCCGCAAAGTAACGAACCTGCGCTTGGTGAATACTGGACTTGACTCACTAGTTCGCGTCAGCGTAACGTATTTGCGCTGCGCTACGCTGGATAAAATATGCGCGCATCTACCTGAATCTGGCCCTATGTGTGTATATATATATATATATATATATATATATATATATATATATATATATATATATAGTAAATAAAAAATCTTTTAAAGCTCAAGTAAACTTCTTTATTTTTTTTAAAGTACTGTACTGTAATCCAAACCTTATAAAAGCTGCTTTATATACGTCACACAATTGTGTAAATAAAGTTTCTCTTCACAGTGCAAAAAAGTATTTGCACTGCGCCAAAGTATGCCAAAATATAATCTAAAAACGGCGCTTTAGTGCTTTGAAGAATGTGTCACCATATGGTACAGGTTGCATTTAGTACTCCATCATCATCTTGGCATCTCAAAAATAGGGATGAGCCGAACACCCCCGGGTTCGGTTCGCACCAGAAGGTTCGAACAGACCGCGGGTTCGCACGAATATTTCGAACCCCATTGAAGTCTATGAGACCCGAACGTTAGAATTTAAAAACGATCGTTTTAAAGACCAAAATTCAATTAAATGTTGGAAAACGTCGTTCAGAACCCGGGTCTTGCCCCAGGGAACATGTATCAATGGGAATTTTTTTTTTTTTAAACGGCCATTTTTTCCGGAGCAGCCATTTTAATGATGCTTAAAGTGAAAAAAAAAATCCCTTTAAATATCACACCTGCTGGGTGTCTATAGTAGTGGCACGTGTTTAGAAATGTTCCTGCACAACATGAGAGGACTATAAAAAAAAAGTAATTAATGCTACTTGCGCAAGTTCTGTGTGGCAACATTATGTCAAATATTTTAGTGGTGATGGGGGGCCATTATTGTTTTGTGAAAGAAATTTTTTAGAAAAAAGGGCACCCCTCAAACATACTGTAATTGGAGCGCAACAAGGAGCCACGTGCAAAGTATTGCATCAAAAATTGTTATTAGGCGCCCCTGTTAAACAGGGGCTGAAAAATTGTGCCTTGGGCACAACACAACTCTTGCAACCCATCCCAATAACTCCAATTGGAGCGCAACAAGGAGTCACGTGCAAAGTATTGCATCAAAAATTATTATTAGGCGCCCCTGTTAAACAGGGGCTGAAAAATTGTGCCTTGGGCACAACACAACACTTGCAACCCCTCCCAATAACTCCAATTGGAGCGCAACAAGGAGCCATGTGCAAATTATTGCATCAAAAATTTTTATTAGGCGCCCCTGTTAAACAAGGGCAGAAAAATTGTGCCTTGGGCACAACACAACACTGCAACCCCTCCCAATAACTCCAATTGGAGCGCAACAAGGAGCCGCGTGCAAAGTATTGCATCAAAAATTGTTATTAGGCACCCTGTTAAACAGGGGCAGAAAAATTGTGCCTTGGGCACAACACAACACTGCAACCCCTCACAATAACTCCAATTGGAGCGCAACAAGGAGCCACGTGCAAATTATTGCATCAAAAATTGTTATTAGGCACCCCTGTTAAACAGGGGCAGAAAAATTGGGCCTTGGGCACAACACAACACTGCAACCCCTCCCAATAACTCCAATTGGAGCGCAACAAGGAGCCACGTGCAAAGTATTGCATCAAAACTTGTTATTAGGCGCCCCTGTTAAACAGGGGCAGAAAAATTGGGCTTTGGGCACAACACAACACTGCAACTCCTCCCAATAACTCCAATTGGAGCGCAACAAGGAGCCACGTGCAAAGTATTGCATCAAAAATTATTAGGCGCCCCTGTTAAACAGGGGCTGAAAAATTGTGCCTTAGGCACTGGTGGCGGAGCCCAGAAACACAACATTTCTTACTAGCTATCAGCAAGAAAAGTGAGGAGGAGAAGGATATTCCATTAGCAGCATAAGAGGACAGTCACTCAGCATCAGCAGTCTAAAAGGGACCCGACATTTCAACAAAAAGATATTATTCATTAATATCAGCATCAGGTGCTTGGTAGCTGGTGTTGATCCAAGCCTGATTCATTTTGATGAAGGTCAGTCGATCAACAGAGCCGGTGGAGAGGCGCACCCTGTGATCAGTCGCAAAGCCTTCAGCAGCACTGAATGTCCGTTCTGAAAGAACACTGGATGCAGGGCAAGCCAGTAGCTCAATTGCGTACTGGGAAAGCTCTGGCCAGTGATCCATCCTCAAGACCCAGTAAGCCAGAGGATTTTCGGTGGGGAAGGTGTCCAAGTCGGATCTTGCCCCTAGGTATTCCCGGACCATGTAAACCAGACGCTGGCGATGGTTTCTGGAACCGGTCAGACCTTGGGGCTGCGCACTAAAAAACTGCCTGAACGCATCGGTCAGACGACCACCTTCTCCACCGCCTCTTCTGTGACTCACCAAAGCCTCAGCAAAACGTTGTCCAGAGCCAGGTTTTGGTAACCCCCCCCCGGTTCTGGGAACGCATTGCACAGACCCTTCTGCAAGGCCTCCCGCAGAAGTTTCATCTTCTGCTCCCTCTGCGATGGCAACATAAGGTCCGCAACCTTACTCTTGTAACGTGGATCAAGGAGAGTCGCCAGCCAGTAATGATCCCTCTACTTAATAGCACGTACACGAGGATCCTTACGCAGGCTTTGCAGGATCAGGGAGGCCATGCAGCGTAGGTTTGCAGAGGCATTCGGGGCACAGTCCTCTGGGTCACTGAGGACGACAGGATCCACAGGCACCTCATCCCAGCCACGTAAAAGTCCACGTGCTCCTTGGGACTGTAAATGATCCCTTGAAGACTGCTGCTGCTGAGTGCTAGGCTCCACCTCCATGCTGCTGATACAATCCTCCTCCTCCTCCTCCTCTTCCTGTGTGCTAGGTGGGCAAGCAGGACCACTGTCTGGGTAAAGGGGGCCTTGAGAGGTAAGGAAGTCCTCCTCTTCCTCCCTCTGTTCTGCCTCAAGGGCCCTGTCCATTATTCCACGTAGCGTGTGCTCCAACATGTGAATAAGAGGGACAGTCTCACTGATGCATGCACTGTCACTGCTCACTATCCTCGTGGCCTCCTCAAATGGTGACAGGACAGTGCATGCATCCCTGATCACGGCCCACTGGCGTGGGGGAAAAAAAACTAGCTCCCCTGACCCAGTTCTGCTGCCATATTGGCACAGGTACTCATTGATGGCCCGTTGCTGTGTGTGCAGCCGCTGTAGCATGGCCAACGTTAAGTTCCATCTGGTGGGCATGTCACAAATTAGGCAGTTCTTGGGCAGGTTGTATTCCCTTTGGAGGTCAGTCAGCCGAGCAGTGGCATTATATGACCTTCGAAAATGCACACAGACTTTCCTGGCCTGCTTCAGGACATTCTGCAAGCCCGGGTACCTGCCCAAGAACCGCTGCACCACCAAATTGAGGACATGTGCAAAACAGGGCACGTGGGTGAGTTTTCCCTGTCGCAGGGCAGAGAGGAGGTTGGTGCCATTATCGCTGACCACCATTCCAGGCTTCAGCTGGCGTGGCGTCAACCACCTCTCAGCCTGACCCTGCAGAGCTGACAAAACCTCTTCCCCAGTGTGGCTCCTGTCTCCCAAGCACACCAGCTCTAGCACCGCATGGCATTTCTTGGCCTGCATTCCTGCGTATCCCCTCGTACGCCTACGGAGCACGGCTGGTTCTGAGAAAACATCACCACAGGAAGAGGCCACAGAGGAAGAAGAAGAGGAGGGGGTGGAGTAGAGAGTGTCACAAGCAGTAGTAGTGTTTTGGAGGCGTGGTGGCGGAACAACCTCCAAAACTACTGGACTTTGCCCTGCGTCCTTCCCAGCTGGACCATAAGTCAGCGGTAATATGCACCTTACCACTGACCGCCCTGTCCAGCGAGGCATGGACATTGCCTTCCACATGCCGGTAGAGAGCCGGAATAGACTTCCGTGAGAAAAAGTGGCGTTTTGGTACTTGCCACTGAGGTACTGCACATTGCACAAACTCACGGAAGGGGGCAGAATCTACCAACTGAAAAGGTAGCAGTTGAAGTGCTAGCAATTTCGCTAAGCTAGCATTCAACTGCTGGGCATGTGGATGGCTGGGATTGTACTTCTTTCGGTGCTGCAGCAGCTGGGGCAGGGAAATTTGCCTGGTACTATCAGTAGATTGACCGCTACTACTAGCTTGTGACACGCCTATTTCTACACCTTCACTGCAGGCCTCAGAGAGGACTGGGGGTCTACTGGGGTTGGAGGTCCCAGAAGGGCAAGGGGGGTACGCTTTTGTCTTTGGTGTGGGTCTTTCTGGTGTGCTTGCCAACGAGCTGCATGGCAGGTCGACATATGTCTGGACAAGCATGTGGTACCCAGGCGGTTGATGTTTTGGCCACGCGAGATACGCTTGCGACATAAGTTGCAAATAGCAAAGGTACGATCTTGTTGACATGTTTTTAAAAAAAGGCTCACACCAAAGAACTTTTGCTGTACCGGTCAGACACAGCAGCGCCATGCACAAGCGCCGTAGATGTGCGCTGTAATGCAGTAGGTGTGACCTTAAGCTGACCCCTGGAGGGCATCCTGCCTTTTTGGAGATGTGCATGTGCCTCGTCCTCCTCCTCGTCCTCCTCCTCCTCTCTCCTATCAGGCACCCAGGTAGAGTCAGTGACCTCATCATCCCTTCCCTCCTCATCACTGTCAACAACCTGGCAGTATGCTCCAGCTGGGGGAACATCATCACTGACAAATTGCTGTCCCTCTCGGCCACCCCCTCTCCCTGGGCTCACATCAATGCCTTCCTCTATCAGTGTTCCGTCATCGGAGTCTTCAAAACGCTGCGCATCTTCCTGCAGCATGTACCCAACACTGTGTTGAAACAGTTCGGGGGACTCCTCAGGAGGACATGGTGGTACTAGGGAAGTATTGTGTGAAGCCATTGTGCAGAGGGAAGAGGACGCCTTGGCAGCTGCTTTGCCAGATAAACTTTGATCAGTCTGTGTGAGAGAGGATGAGGAGGATAATTTCACTGCATGTTGAGGCTCAACACGGCCATCTCCCGAAAAGAAGGACGAGTGGCCACGGCCACGTGCTGAAGAGGATGCACCACATCCACTACCAGCGTTACCTCTACATGCAGAGCCTGCTTGCCCTCGTGACTCTCTGCCTCTCTTTGTTGTCCTTCCAGGCATATTTATGCATTCAGGTGGTATGTTACAGCACAAGCGCAGTGACACCAACTGCGTTCAGGTGGTATGTAACAGCACAAGCGGAGTCACACCAACTGCGCTCAGGTGGTGTGTAACAGCACACGTACAGTGACACTAACTGCGCTCAGGTGGTATATAACAGCAGAGGTGCGGTGACACTAACTGCGCTCAGGTGGTATATAACAGCACAGGTGCGGTGATACCAAATGCGCTCAGGTGGTATGTAACAGCACACGTACAGTCACACTAACTGCGCTCAGATGGTATACAACAGCACATGTACAGTGACACTAACTGCGCTCAGGTGGTATATAACAGCACAGGTGCGGTGACACCAAATGCGCTCAGGTGGTATATAACAGCACACGTACAGTGACACTAACTGCGCTCAGGTGGTATATAACAGCACAGGTGCGGTGACACTAACTGCGCTCAGGTGGTATGTAACAGCACACGTACAGTGACACTAACTGCGCTCAGGTGGTATATAACAGCACAGGTGCGGTGACACTAACTGCGCTCAGGTGGTATGTAACAGCACACGTACAGTGACACTAACTGTGCTCAGGTGGTATATAACAGCACAGGTGCGGTGACACTAACTGCGCTCAGGTGCGGTGACACCAAATGCGCTCAGGTGGTATATAACAGCACATGTACAGTGACACTAACTGCGCTCAGGTGGTATATAACAGCACAGGTGCGGTGACACCAAATGCGCTCAGGTGGTATGTAACAGCACAGGTGCGGTGACACCAAATGCGCTCAGGTGGTATATAACAGCACACGTACAGTGACACTAACTGCGCTCAGGTGGTATATAACAGCACAGGTGCGGTGACACTAACTGCGCTCAGGTGGTATGTAACAGCACACGTACAGTGACACTAACTGGGCTCAGGTGGTATATAACAGCACAGGTTCGGTGACACTAACTGCGCTCAGGTGGTATGTAACAGCACACGTACAGTGACACTAACTGTGCTCAGGTGGTATATAACAGCACAGGTGCGGTGACACCAAATGCGCTTAGGTGGTATATAACAGCACAGGTGCGGTGACACTAACTGCGCTCAGGTGCGGTGACACCAAATGCGCTCAGGTGGTATATAACAGCACATGTACAGTGACACCAAATGCGCTAAGGTGGTATGTAACAGCACACGTGCGGTGACACCAAATGCGCTAAGGTGGTATGTAACAGCACAGGTGCGGTGACACCAAATGCGCTCAGGTGGTATGTAACAGCACAGGTGCGGTGACACCAAATGCGCTCAGGTGGTATATAACAGCACAGGTGCGGTGACACTAACTGCGCTCAGGTGGTATATAACAGCACAGGTGCGGTGACACCAAATGCACTCAGGTGGTATATAACAGCACAGGTGCGGTGACACCAAATGCGCTCAGGTGGTATATAACAGCACACATACAGTGACACTAACTGTGCTCAGGTGGTATATAACAGCACAGGTGCGGTGACACTAACTGCGCTCAGGTGGTATGTAACAGCACACGTACAGTGACACTAACTGCGCTCAGGTGGTATATAACAGCACAGGTGCGGTGACACTAACTGCGCTCAGGTGGTATGTAACAGCACACGTACAGTAACACTAACTGCGCTCAGGTGGTATATAACAGCGCAGGTGCGGTGACACCAAATGCGCTCAGGTGGTATATAACGGCACACGTGCGGTGACACCAAATGCGCTAAGGTGGTATGTAACAGCACACGTGCGGTGACACCAAATGCGCTCAGGTGGTATGTAACAGCACACGTGCGGTGACCCCAAATGCGCTAAGGTGGTATGTAAAAGCACACGTGCGGTGACACCAAATGTGCTCAGGTGGTATGTAACAGCACATGTGCGGTGACACCAAATGCGCTAAGGTGGTATGTAACAGCACACGTGCGGTGACACCAAATGCGCTAAGGTGGTATGTAACAGCACACGTGCGGTGACACCAAATGCGCTAAGGTGGTATGTAACAGCACATGTGCGGTGACACCAAATGCGCTCAGGTGGTATGTAACAGCACACGTGCGGTGACACCAAATGCGCTCAGGTGGTATGTAACAGCACACGTGCGGTGACACCAAATGCGCTCAGGTGATATGTAACAGCACACGTGCGGTGACACCAAATGCGCTCAGGTGGTATGTAACAGCAGACGTGCGGTGACACCAAATGCGCTAAGGTGGTATTAAGCAGCACACGCACAGTCAGAGCGACTGCGTTTCTGTGCAATTCAATAGCCCACTTGCATTAACAGCAACTGCCTTTCTGTGCAAATAAATAGCACACTTGCAGTAACAGATAATGCGTCTATGTGCAATTAACTAGCACACGTTGACTAACACGTTAGAGCATCAAGCACACTCTCCTGCCTGACAGATACTAATAGCAGAACTAGCTAAGCTATACAGTTTATAAATATATTGACAACTCCTAGGGATGTCAATATATTCTCTACAAACTGTAAATTTAACTATACTAACTAGTAGCCTCCCTGATCTATCTATCTATCTATCTATCTATCTATCTATCTATCTATCTATCTATGTGAAAAGACACTCTGGGGTAGATTCACATAGATCAGCGGATCTTTTTATCCGCGTGATCTATCTGTTTTACGATCCGCCTGCGCCAGTTTTTGAGGCAAGTGCTGTATTCCCTAGCGTGCATTGCTTCAAATGACGTCGCAAGGACGTCATTGTTTTTGACGTTAACGCAATTAACGTATGGCCGTATTCCCGAACGACTTACGTAAACGTCATAAAAAATTCATCCGCCGGAAAAAGCCGAACGCAAACAACGTAAAAAAAAAGGAAAGGCCGGGCGTTCGTTTCTGAATCGGCGGTTCTCCTCATTTGCATATTCGTCGCGTATACTAACAGAAGCGCCACCTAGCGGACGGCGGGAGATTGCAGCCTAAGATCCGACAGTGTAACTCACTTACACCAGTCAGCTCTAAGGGAGATCTATGCGGAACCTGATTCGAGGAATCAGCCGCATAGATCCGAGCGTCTGATCTTACAGATACGACGGTGTATCAGTAGAATGTGAATCTACCCCTGTGTCTCTATCTAACTCTCTCTCTCTCTCTGTCTGACTGCAAAGCAAGCCGGAACACACTACACGAGGCCGCCCGGGAGGCGGCCTTTTATAGTGTGGGGCGTGTGCTAAAGCCCTGAGCCCTAATTGGCCAAGGCACCCAGGCTTTGGCCAATTAGGTCTCTTCGTTTTTTGGGCGCTGTGATTGGCCAAGCATTAGCCAATCATCAGCGCGCAATGCCGCAGTGAATTATGGGTCATCTGAATTTGGCGCGAATGACACGATTTGTTCGTTTTCGACGAACGATCGAACGGCCAATGTTCGATGCGAACATGTGTTCGCATCGAACACGAAGCTCATCCCTACTCAAAAAGCAGATACAAAAGGCCATCGGTGCTCTATGACTGTGTACCAATTCAAAATCGCTCAGCATATGTTAGCAGCAATGTGAGCAACACTGTACCTCACCCAACCAGGGACTTGAAGTGAAGAGGAAGTAGTGCTTTAAAGCATTCTGGGCAAAGCAATAGGTTTGTTTCAATCCACCCCTCCAGTAGCATATACTTAACTTTCTTCACTCCCCTATGATCCAATCATCACTGGAAAGTTGGAAACCAAGTAACTAGTCAGTCAGCCACTGCTCTGTTCGCACATAGTGTCAAAAGTGCAGCGGTGGAAAAGGACTGTGTCTGTGTCCTGACTCTCGAATTAATGGAAGCAAGCAAACATTCATTGACGGATGCATTGCTTTAAAGCAGAAAGTAGGGGTCTGGTGGAGGAATGGAGGAGGGCTGGTTCTCTCCTGCAGCTGCAGAAGAGGTTGCGAGGGCCACATGAAATGGCCTGGAGGGCCGGATTCGGCCCGTGGGCATTGTGTTTGACACCTGTGGTCTAGGGTGTTAAACATCCTTGCACCAGCTCTGGGCCCTGGTTACCATTGGTGCTTTATGCAAAGTGTCCTAAGGTTTGGACCTTAATGCAGCCATGCATAGGGTGCCCTTCAGGGGGAGGAATGGTAAGTGCGTGGAGGATTGAAACCAGTGGAAAGCGAGAGAAACTCAACTAACATGGAAATATACAGTGTGTTATTCAGCAAAATACACACTTGTCACCCCTGTTGGTTGGAGGGTACTTGGTAGAGGCTTTGAAGACTTTCCCTGGGCAGGACTTTTTTCTTTACCGATCCAAGTGAAGTAGCTAACTGGCTGGAATCGAACAAAACAGCTCTATAGCTTTCCATAAATAAGGGGGGGCTTAGGCCCCAGAGAGGAAGATGAAAACAAGCCAAATGATAAGTGTCTGTTTTTGGACTGGTGGGATGGTATAAAAACAACTTTTACCTGATAAGGCCCCTTTCTGTAAACATTTTTTTTGTATAGGCTAGTACCCCTTTTTTATTTTATTTATTTTTCTCTGCCAGCCCCCCCTCCCCACACCTGTTGGGGAGGAGCGAGGGGTTGGTTTTAATGTTCTTGTTTTCATATTTGAAATATCTAATTGCTTCTCTCCCTAGGAGCGCCAGGTTTTTATATTTGTACCTACGGGGATTGAGGGGGTTAACTGTGTCATGGTTTTTTCCCCCCCTTTTCCCCATTTTATTATTTTTTCTTTTTCCCGTTTGGTAGTTATGTTTATCTCCAAGGCTCTTGAGGGCACAATTGTATTTAGGTACTCGGTAGCACTTACATGGCTATGTATATAGGCACGTAAAAATGTTATTGATTTTTTTTTTTTTTTTTTTTTGTAATTAAGCATATATAAGCTGTATTTAAATATTTACACTCTATGTCCTCTATATCTATGAGGGTAGGAAGGTAAATCTAAGTGGGTTCTGTTCAATTCTTGGACAATAATATTACATGACACAACTGGGGTAGTTAAAAACGGGCCACAACTTAATTATTACGGAGGTTTTTCAAGCAGTTAATAATATCATTTGGATAAACTTGACCAATCACACACACACTCACACGGTTTCTTTTACATTTTTTTTTTTTCACATTTTGTACAAGGACACTAGATAATCACCTAGCTCCAGTATTTGATCACTTACTTGATGAAATTAGTATGGCTTTTGCCATACCACGCATATCTACTAATCCACAATCACGAGGGAATTGCCCGCCTATAGGACACGCAATAACACCTGTAGCTGTACGAGAGGGTAAAGTTCTACTTCCCTCTCCTTTGTCAAACCCTGAAATTATATGGGCCCTTTTTTTTTTTTTTTCTTCCTTCTTCTTGGTTTTCGGTCCCAATTAGGTCTTTCAGGGGGGGCGTATGTGAGCAAGAGGGATACGTGCTGGGATGCATTGGGGGACGAGTGATAGCATGAGTAGATCGGTCACCAGACCAGCCCCAAAGGGGAGCCCTGTAGAGCAGGGAGGGGAAGGTAGGGGGGGGAGGGAAGGGGGGGGGAGAGGGTGGACCACAGGAGGGGGATTCGAGAGCATACATTACGGTTATTAAAAGCCGTGCCGTTACCAGTAGGCGCAAGGGGGGCCATGAAAATAGGTAGGCTAGCTACCGGTCAAATCCTACAGGGGCCACTAGCAACTGTTTCATATTTCAGCTGCTCGACCATTGCCGAATACTTGACTACTATATCAATCCTGATAGATGCAGGATAAATTATTGGCTATTACTTCCTGGAATGTACAAGGCATGGGAGACCCAGCTAAAAGAATTGCAGTTATGACATTCCTGGAAGATGGAATGCCGGGAATAATATGTCTCCAAGAGACACACTTGACCAAAGACTCAGTCTCGCTTCTAAACAGTTGCAAATTTCAAGCCCAATTCCACTCGGTACACTCCTCTTATTCAAGAGGTGTGAGTACAATGATTGGAAGAGGAATGACTTTTTCCTGCTCCAAGTCCTGGATAGACGACCAAGGCCGATTTATATTCTTGTTTTGCCTTATTGAAAATAGGCCATATGTTTTTTGCCAACTTATATATCCCTCCACCCTTCAAGCTTGACGTCCTATACAACCTCGTTGAGTTTACTCTTGACAAACCAGAAGCACCGGTTATAGCTATTGGCGACTACAACAAGGTCTTGGATAGAACTATCGACAGATTCCCCCCGGGGACCGGTCCTACAGGGGGGGGGGGGGGGGCGGCTGGCTCGCATTCTGGATGAAACCGGGTTGAGGGACATCTGGAGAACTTCCTATCCACAGACCTGTCAATACTCGTGCTATTCTAGCTCCCACCACACTCTATCCAGAATAGACATGGCCCTGTGTAGTGAGGGCGTAATGCCCTTGGTGAAAAAGATGCATTATGGCCCAAGAGGGGTCTCAGACTACTCCCCGCTGATGCTAATAATTAGGATAGGTACTAGGTTGTCGCGTAAAGAATGGCAGTTAAACCCCGGCTGGCTGGAGCTGATTGGGCAACCGCTGGTGGTGGTGTCACAACTAGCAGAGTTCGTGTTCATCAACGAGGGAACGGCGTCGCCGGGGATGGTTTGGTATTCCCTGAAAGCCTTTGTGAGGGGCCTCCTAATTCAAGAGGCCGCTAGGATAAAAAAAAAACAGGGAGAGTGGAAGAGAGTAGGCTGGCTGGTGAGTCTATCCAAGCAGAACAGAGCTTTATTGAGAATCCCACTCCATCCTTGCGGTCCGTATGGCTAGCTAAACAAGAAGAGTATAGAAGGTTTACATTAAAACTTGCGGAGAATAAGAGAATACTACAAAAGCAGCTTCAGTTCGGCGAGGGTGAGAAGGTAGGGAGCATGTTAGCTCTCTTGACTCGAACTAACTCCCCCCCCCCCGTCAAACGTCAACTTCGACAGATGGTCAGACCATATTAAAAACATTCTGCACATACTACAAAGAACTCTACAGGACTAAGGGGGGGTCGGAGAAAGGAGCTATGGAAACATTCTTCCAGAAGATAGCAGTGCCTACGCTGCTAGACAAAGACAGACAGGAGTTAGAAGCACCAATTACCCTAAAAGAAATCCAGCAAGCGGTATCAGGCATGCCAAATCAGAAATCCCCGGGTCCGTGTATAAGAAGTTTGGCGAGATCTTGCTCCCAGAGTTATTGAAAACTTTGGAGTGGGCCGCAAGTGACGGAAGCAACTATTATAGTAATACATAAGGAGGGAAAGGACCATCTGGAACCCTCATCTTACCGCCCAATCTCCCTCTTAACCTCTGATGTAAAGATCTTAGCCAAAATTCTTGCGACCCGCTTAAATAGATTTATTAGTTATCTTATCCACCCAGACCAGTCCGGTTTCATACCAGGCAGGGCAACAAGCAATAACATCAGGAGAACCTTCTTAAATATATATACACCAACAGATAATGAAGGTTCCAGAGCAGTGCTGTCGCTTGATGCCGCCAAGGCCTTTGACAGCCTTGAGTGGGCATACCTGTGGAGGGTACTTGATAGCTTCGGCTTTGGCCCTCTCTACACCAAGTGGATTAAATTGCTGTATGATGAACCAAGAGCCAAAGTTCGAAACAATAACGAGACCTCCGAGATCTTTCAGCTGGAGAGAGGGACGAGGCAGGGGTGTCCTCTATCCCCTCTCCTGTTTGCCCTCGCAATGGAACCCCTAGCAATCATGGCCAGGGCGAGGTCAGACATAACAGGGTTTAGAAGACACCATGGAGAAGATAATATAGCTCTCTTCGCAGACGATGTTCTGTTTTTCTTGGGGGACGTTGGAACCATACTGGATAAAGCGATCCAGATGGTGGAGGAATTTGGCCGGTTCTCAGGCCTCACCATCAACTGGACTAAGTCAGCTTTGCTGCCGCTGGACCAGGTAGACCTCCAACGCTCGTCAGGCGCCTCCCAAATAATCGTAAGCACTAAACTTAAGTATCTAGGGATCTGGATCTCAAACGATCCCACCCAATATATTAACTTAAACCTTGCTCCATTACTATTGAAGTGGAAAAACAAAAGTGAAATCTGGAAAAGACTTCCTTTGTCTGTTGCAGGCCGCTGTAACTTAATAAAAATGATCTGGCAGCCGAAGTTACTATACATACTACATAACTCCCCGGTATGGATAGGATACAAGTGGTACAAAAAGATAGATTCCTTATTTAGAGAACTTATATGGAGGGGAGGTCAACCCAGAATAAGCCTCCAAACCCTACAACTCCCTGTAAAAGAGGGGGGAATGGCGGTTCCACATCCAAGGCTATATTTTTTAGCAGCACAACTGCAGCACCTGGTTGGATGTGGAACCACCGAAGGAGACGGTTCCAGCACCCGACTTCTGCTAACAGATAACCCCCACAAACAACTAGTGGAAGCCTTAGAGGCAAACTTTTTCTGCCATAACCACTCGATTACAAAACTAGTGACTAAAACGTGGCATACAGTAAAAGCAGTATTGGGATATGCTGGTCCAACAGAATTCTCCCCTCTTTGGAACAACAATAACCTACAGGAGACAATAAGCATTGAGGTATCGACCGAATGGACGAGTAAAGGCATACGTCGCCTAAAACATTTGTTCGAAGGGAATACTATGAAATCATTTCAAGAACTAGTAAAAGAATTTAGAATCTCTAATAAAACCTTTTTTAAATTCCTACAGATCCGCCATGCTATACAGGTGCAATTTGGCTCTCAGGCGGTTGAATGGGTTGAGATCCCTGCTTTGCTCACTGTAATTAGGGGAACAGTGGCTAAGGGCTTGATATCGGGGATGTATAACAGCCTGGGTGCCAGGGCACTAAGTAAAGAAGGTCCGTGTAAGAGCAAAGAGGCATGGGAAAATGAATTGGGAACAATATCTCCACCACAATGGGATAGAATTCTCCAACAGGGCACCTCGGTGTCCATAGCCCCGGCCCAAAGACTGTCTCACTTATTCCTCCTTCACAGGGTCTATTACACCCCCCATAAAATGTTCAAGCTAGGGTGGAGACAAGATGATGAATGCCCTCAATGCAAAAACAAAGGGGACCTTTTACACATGGTTTGGAAGTGCCCCAAATTACATAGCTTTTGGGTGGGAGTCAGAACGGATTAATGAGACATTCGGTTCTCTACTTGATCCAACAGCCAGGATATGCCTCTTGGGATGTATGGATGACAGCCGGGTACCGCAGGGCACCCTTGAGGCCATACTAAGAAGCCTATTCCAGGCTCGCAAGGTAATTGCTCAAAAATGGCAGGCACAGGCCCCTCCGTTCATAGAAAACTGGGTAGTGGCTATGAATCAAACAATCTCAAATGAAAAAGTTTATTTTACTAAACAGGGGAAATTTTCCAAATTTGTTAAACTATGGGGTGCATGGCAGTAGGGGGCTGAGAACTCCAGTTAGCGATACCTTATGCCATATTCTCCAGGCCTACTGAGACCCTGATTTACAAGGACAATCCCTGATGAGGCCTCGGTGGTAGCTCTTTTGCTAGCTGGACCTCCTTGGCTGGCCCCTACTGGCTTTTCGACAGCAAAACGCCACGACTTTTGTCAAATAGCGCTGGTTGATACCGAGTTTGTATGCTCTCCAATGGTAGGGGGAAGGGTAGGAGGGAGAGTGGGGGGGTGTCGCATACAGCCATAATATATCCAACAAGATTTATTGTCTTTTGATCTGCTACATGAGATATCAAATGTGATTTGAACCATATTACTTTCTATTTCTTCTACTTTGTATGCAAACTGTTCGTATACTTGCTTGTTGGATTGTAACACGGTTTTAGAACTCAATAAAAAAAAAAATGATTTAAGAAGACTTTCCCAGTGTCTAAATAGTGACTGTATTTAAAGGCATGACTGAAAATGGTCAAGTCGGTTTGTTTATCTGGTCTTCCTGTAGGCAGCCCTGTATTTGTCTTTGGTCGAAGCAGAATGTTGGAAAACTTTTCTTGATCAGTGGCTGCACCTGCTGATCAGTGTTTTTTTTATAGCTGTGGGAGCCACTGTTAGAATACAATGTCCTGGAGAAGGGGGAGGGGGGATTTCTCCATCCACCTAATTGGTGTGGATGGAGGAATCTGTCAGTTTTTTTCTTTTTCAGCCCACTGGTTGAATTAAAAATTACTAACCATCTATGGCCAGTTTAGGAAGACTCCAACTAATTATGTGCATGTTAGCTGTATGTAAACCGTAGGGGAACTTTATTGGTCATTTTCTAACTGGGAGTCTCATGCATTATGCCGCGTACACACGGTCGTTTTTTGCGATGAAAAAAAACGACGTTTTTTAAAACGTCATTTAAATTGATCGTGTGTGGGCAAAACGTCGTTTTTTGTCTTAAAAAAAACGACCAAAAAAAAATTCCAACATGCTTGAATTTTTTGTGTCGTTTTTCAAAACGTCGTTTTTTGTTTCACAAAAAGTCACCGTGTGTAGCAAAAACGTCTTTTAAAACGACGTTTTTCAACCCGCGCATGCCCAGAAGCTAGTTATGAAGCGAGCTTCAATGGAAAAGTGTGGTGAACGTAACCTCGTTTTTTGTGAAAAAAACGATGGTGTGTATGCAACATCGTCTTTGAAAGTGACGTTTCAAAAACGTCGTTTTTTACTTCACAAAAAACGTCGTTTTTTTTCATCGCAAAAAACGACCGTGTGTACGCGGCATTAGTCATGGAAGAGATCATTCTGTAACTTTTCCAAAATGATAGCGGAAAGCTGATTGGCTGCAAAGCCTATGAACACGTTCATATTTTCTCAGCTGGGATTCGGGCATAGAAAGTTCTCCAATAGATGTATGGCTAAATTTTACAGATCCAATTGTTTCAGAAAGGACTTCAGCTCCATGACTATATAAACAAGCAGGAATGGTTGTTATATGTCTGATACTATTCAACATAAGCTTAGATACTGATCTCCGGCAGAGAACATTTGCAGTCTTCTTATGTCATGTGACACGTCATTCATGTTGGTATGGACGCCTTAAAAGTTTTCATTCTGTCAGTCTGATCAACCTTTCCCTTTTTAGTTAATGCCTCTGAACAATCTCCAGTCACAGGGACACAAACCTGAGCCGGATGCAGTGGTGTCAACCCACAAAGATCGTAATGATTTGTTTGCAGAGTTGAAAGCCTGGAGAGCAAAGCACAATGAGTAAGAACTTTTCAGAGACATTCAACAATCTATAAGGTTCAAGAATCTAGAATTATTGTTGAGAATAGCATATAGTCATTTTAACACACACACAGCTAACACATATGGCTTGGTAAGTATAAAAAAAAAGCCCTTGCAAGACAAGTATATCAGTTCAAAATTTCAACCATTTTCAGTATGTGAGGCTGCAAGTTGTAAGACTACTAGTACCTCATACCAAGGGTTGTCTCTGGTAAGGAGAGATCTCTTTCTAGAGTTCTCAAGAAAATATAAAATGAATGTTTGATTTAACCCCACTACTTCACTGAATTCTGTCCCTGTGGGGGAAGATCCCTTCACTGAACTCCACATTAGACATAATGATTCTGGGGCTGATGCACATCAAAATGTTCATCCATACTGTGTTTCCCTAAAGGTAAGACCTACCCTGAAAATAAGACCTACTGTGATATTCGTGGAGGGCTGCAATATAGGCCATACGCTGAAAATAAGCCCTAATTTAAAGTGGTTGTAAACTGCTAGAATCCTCTCTATTACAGTAGTATATAATGTAAAAGGTGTGTGTTTTTGTAATCAAATTTAGTCAAATACCTTCAATACATCGCCGCTCAGCTGATCTCCTGCTCCTCTCCTCTTCTCCCAGCTGTCAGCGGGGGATCTCGGGCCCCCCTACCTCTGTAGTGCTGAGAGTAAGCCATGGAAGCGCAGAGCACCGCTCAGCTGATCTCCCGCTGTTCTCCCAGCGGTCAGCGGGGGATCCTAGGCTCCCCTCCCTCTGCAGTGCTCGGAGCGGGGTAGACAGTTCAGGCGGGTCATGCTATAAGAAGGTATTTGACACAATTTGATTACAGAAATATGCAACTTTTACATTATATTACTGTAATAGAGAGAATTCTAGCATTTAAATGGCAAGCCCTACCCTGAAATTAAGCCCTACTATTGTTTTGTTTGCCAAAATTAATATAAGACTTATTTTTCAGGGAAACACGGTAGCTGTCTCTAGGGGGAAAAAAGGCTCTGTATTAATATTCTTTAAAGAGGAAGTAAACCCTGATGGGTTTTACTTCCTCTTTATTTCCCTACAAAGATAAAACATAATAGGCTGCTATACATTGCATAGTAGTCCATTATGTGTCATTTACCTGAAACCGAAGCCTGCGATGTCACCGATGTCCCCTGTGCAAGAAGCGTTCATTCTTCACCCCTCTTCCTTCTGGGGCCACGAACTCCGGCTCTGTGACTGGTCGGAGTGGCGTGACGTCACTCCCGTGCATGCACACGGAAGCCGCCAGTCATGGCATGACCTCCTTTAGGAACGGCACGTTTGCCGTTTCCAAAGTGCGCCCTGCGCCATTGTCTACAGCACATGTCTCTATTGTAAATATCTCCTAAACAGTTGAGGTTTAGGAGATTTTTCCAGCACCTACAGCTAACCCTTAATCTAGGCTTACCTGTAGGTAAAAGTGGTTGTACAGGACCTAAAAAATTAATAGTAGATTTAAACCAACAATATTTAAACAATGTTGTCTCAGGGAGAGAGATCTACTATTCAACACACAGTGTATTTTGAAAAAAATAACACATTATATTAGCCATTGGAGTATAGATCAGCACATCTTTGCTGTTAGCCTCTTTAGTACTCAGCCAGGTTGTCATCTTAGGTTTTTTTTAATCTGTTTGTTGCATGAACCAAGGCCAAACCAACATTGTGAACTGATGTCTTTCAGGCAATTGAAGCGGATTCAGGATCAACGTGCTCCTCAGGTTCTCGTTATAACACATAGTGATGAAGAGGAAGAGGACAGCTTGTCTTCTAGCAGTGAAGATGTAGAACTAGAAGACTCCTGGGACTCACAGTGTCCTGTAAGAGTCACTCCAGATACTTCAAGCCCATCACCCGGGTCACCTGCAAGTAAGAAATGTTGCCAACTTTTTTTCATTAACAAATTCTAATAAAAATTGTTTATAATTTTTTTTTACTGTCTATAGTCATTGTGATTAGATGTAGGTAGTCTGGTCATATTGTTCTTTATAGGTAAAATTAATTTGAGAGCTGCTTCTTTTTCTTGCAACTGAACTGTTTCAAAATCTGACAAAACTGCCCTACAAGTTCTGGGCTGCACATGTTTTTGCCCAATTCCTAAAGAAAGAGGTCTTTAAAACACCTGAAACCATTCTACTTTACACTAACACAAATTTCTTTATACTCATTCATCCTTTGGCTCGCTACATCCTCTTCAGTCACAGATTGTTCCCAAGTGGTTTAGTACCTATGACTTGAACACAGTCTTTCTGCTTGTTAGGAACCACAAAAAAGAAAGAAAGGGGCTCACTAACCTAATGCATTATCCTAAAACCATAGCTTTATTATTATAATAAGTGGTAAGTATTATACTCACAAAGTGACAATTGCATCAAAGCTCATCACATAGCACAGCATCGTCCAGTCCAGTCCACAGTACATCATACCATGTGGCAGGAGGTGAAGATCCAATAGGCTAATGCGTTTTGAGGACTAGCCTTTCCTTCCTAGCCTCTTCCCCTGAGAGCTCTGCATAGAGGTAATCAAATCTCTGGACTGCTGAACCCACAAGTGTGTATCCCCAGAGGTAAGTATAGTAGGGACTTGGGGGGTTGGGAGGGTGTACAGTGTTCACTTTTACATTTTTTCTGTAAAGGTCAACTAACACTTTAAAGAGGAGGTCCAGCCTGGGTGAAAATATACTGTAGCTGTTGACTTTTAATATTAGCGCACTTACCTGTCAAAGGAAGCCCTTGATGTCGGGACCCCAGCCGATCTTCGGATCAACTCTTGGATGCAGCCACCGCCATTCCTGGTAAGGGAACCCGGCAGTGAAGCCAAAAGGTTCCCTACTGCGCTAGCTCGAAGCGTGCTGCGCTTTCTAATTGGCCCAATGGCGTGGGAAGGAGGAGGGGGCGGAACTTCTGGGAGAACGGGCTGTGGCCCATCTCCAGAAGTGGGGAAGGGGACCTGTCAAAAACAGGTTTCCACTCCCCCTTCCCCCCCTGAAAAGTGCCAAATGTGGCACCAGAGAGGGGGGGCAGAGCATATAAGCGGAAGTTCCACTTTTGGGTGGAACTTTGCTTTAAGGATGCATTAAGAGCTGCATTCATTTGTGTCTTATATGTCTGCCTGATTTTCAGCCTTTGCGTCAGGATGACTGCACTCCTGTGCATGCAGAAGTGGCGTCATCCCACACCGGCCAATCAAAATGGCCAAAGACTGGCTTTCAAAAGAAACCAGGGAGGACATTCCAGCGCCAGGGCCTTCCAGGGTGTCGGACTGTTGGAACTAAGGTAAGTATTTTTACCTTTAGTTCCGCTATAACGCAAAACTAAACCAAACATTTGTGGCTGATTTCAACAGAGACTAAGATGGCAGCTTCCTTAACTGTAAAGGATAGGAGGGTCTAGTTCTGTTTTAAAAAAAAACAAACATAATTTGAAACAGATCAAAAGCTGCACACCCACTGTTAGTTTTCCTGTATTAGATCAGAATGCTGAAACAATACTATTGTGTAATTAAATGAAAAAGTGTGCAGCATCACTAGACCCATTCTAAGGACTCATTTCCATTTTCACATTAAGCCCTACAATACCCGATAATTTCTTGAGGTGCTTGGATCATCTTTTTGGAACAATTAAAATAAAAAGCTCCAGTCCCACATACATATGTTTGTTATTGACATTTTTTATGGAGGTCTTTTAAAAAAAAAAGATAAATGGTAATGCAGTTTTAAACAGCTTCTGAATTATTTTTTTAACACTGCTAAATGATCTCAGTGTAAAAAAAAATTGACAGTCCTCTCCAAAGCCTTTAAACATATTTTTCATGTAATTTTCTCTTGCAGATTAGCAATTATAATCTGATTGTGTTGTAGTGGCAGTACATGTCACATTGCAGAAGAATGGGCTGACACTCTTTTGTTTCTTGTCTGATCAGGCCAGCTTGGAGAGATGACTTTGCAGGATGCTCCACTTCAGCCATCCCCTCCTATTACGCCATGTCCACCTTCTTCCGCCACTGGAAATTTGCGCCTAAACAAAGGAGCAGATATACGAGCCAGACGTTTACTCCAAAGTAACAGTGAGATTAAAAGCCTTACCCCAAGGGCAGTAGAAGCAAATACATACTTGGCAGATGAAGCATTCTTGCTTACTGATGACAGAAGCATTAGGACTATGGTCATGGAAGGTGGAAGGCCTGGTTCTGGATACTCATCAGCAGCTTGTATATCCTCCAGGTTAGTGTTCAAATGCTTGAGTGACCATTTGGTTTTTAAAGTATAATATATACAGCCAAAATATATTTTTTTTGTTTAATAGAGTACTGAGGGGATACAATCTTCAGTGCTCTATCCAAATACTTCCTGTCCTGGAGACACAACAAAAATCCAGCAGGAGCTACAGAGTATAAAAGAGAAGAGAGGCGCCTCTAAGTGTAGCAATATGGTTACATTTAATGAAGGTACAACATTTAGCAACTCACATGATTGATGATTAAGAGGCACATCTAAGTATGCAGGCACCCAGGGTAAAGCTGTCCACAGACCATCCACTGCACCGCCGGCTCTCACCGATGACTGGGAAGACTACCCTGCAATAGAGTGATCTTAAAGCGAGGCTTGAACCGCTCATGGAGCACAGCGTGGAAAGGATGACGTTGATGGTGGTGCGGAGGAAGGTCTGTGTGGACATCTTTACTCTGGATGCCTGCATACTTAGATGTGCCTGTTTTAATCATCAACCATGTAAGTTGCTAAATGTTGTACTTTCATTAAATGTATATGAATTGCTACAATTAGAGGCGCCTCTCTTCTCTTTTATACTCGGTTGTGACGTGATGCTACTTGTATATCAATACATCGCTTGTATATCAAGACACAACTTATTTAAAAATTTTGCTTGTCTTGCAAAATGCTCTCAAACCAAGTTACTCTCAAACCAAGGTTTTATTGTATAATGTTTGGGGATTCTACGTAATCTTTTAGCAAAAAAAGTTGATTTCTACATGTAGGAGCAAAGTGTCAAAAATGGCCCGGGTAAGAAGTGGTTAAGGCAGTTGTCTCCCAAACAGGTGTCCCCATTGAAAGATTTCCTCTCAACCCATTTCTGGTGACAATGGTAAAACTTAAGATTCCACATCACTTTCTTTGTTAATGACAACGGTCACTAGGACAAATAGGGTGAAAGTATCCAGTAATAGTAATAGTTTTTCTCCACTTTATTCAAAACTTAACTTCTTCACGCCGGCAAAACGCATATATGCGGCCTCTCAGTGGATGGGCCATAATGTCGTAATGTGTACCGAAATGTAAACAGTGCTGTTCCGAGAGCGTGCACCCTGCATGCTCTCAGCGCAGTTACCAGCGGGTGACAAAGTTTTTCAATCATGTGACCGTTGTGACAGCCAATCAAGGTGGTCACATGACAGAAATGCCTGTCTCCCAGTGTCTGAAACCTCCTAAAGGGCCGGGAGATGCTTGCACTAAGGCGTTATTAAAATGTAGCCATACATACATTTTACCTGAGGTCATCTAATCATATTTGGCTCATACTTTGAGAGAAGTATAAAAGGTGCATTATCGAAGGGATCTGAAAACCGTGGAGTTCAGGATTCCATAGTCTCATGTCTTTATCACTTCAGTATATACATAAGTCTTCTTTTGTATTGTATAATTGTTGTGTTTTTTTTTTAATATGTTCTTGTTTAGGTCTATGTTAGAAAGAAATAGTCCAACATTCAATACCTCCCATCAACCAGTCATCCGTTCCATTAGTAAAATGCCAGAGAGACCTTCGCCACCACATACTATTCGACCTGTTACATCAAAGGGCATCCTGCAAAGATTGCCGAATAGACCAACTCTTCTAACAGCCATCAAGACTTCAAACACATATGATAGCATATGAGGATGGGGAAAGGTGGTAACTTCACTTTGCTGGCCACAGAATCTCGCTGTTGTATTGGAATATTTATCATGATATGGGAATGTGTATAAAAACAAAAAGAGGAGGAATCCACAATAGAGGAACTTTGCTTCTTCCAAATAAATGTAAAAACAATAATAAGTGATGATTAATAATGATCTTCCAAGAAAAATGCTCCTAGGTTGGCTTATTTGTTTCACATGTTGCACTAAAAGACATTATTAGCCTTCGTATGGGAAACGCTGCAATACTGCAATAAAAAATATTAATGCTTTATGGAATGTTAACTATGTGGAATTTTGTACATAATGAAGTGTCATGCACAGACACCGCCTCCCCTATCCATGCGTCCGCCCCCCCCCCCCCCCCCGATCTACATATCAGGACACAGGACCATGGATTTCAATGCGGGGTGGGTGTTTTTTTAAAGCATTTGATTAGAGCCAGAGGCTCTAATAGGCTTCAAAAAAGCATGGGCTTGAATTGCAGAGCATTGGGCTTCAAGCCCACCCAGTTGTGTGGCCATAGAGAATGAATTTTCGCTATTTACACTAAAGTTTCTCCCCACCAATCAAAGTTCCTCCTCACCAATCAAAGTTCCTCCGTGCCAATCAGGAGGCTGGTTGTGCGACCTGTTTCCCGATTAGCCAAAGCATCAGGCCATCCTATTGGATTCATGCGGTGGAGTAAGCCGCCGGAGGAGTGGACACCAGAGCCGCTTCCTGCACCACGCCACCCACAAGGACTGCGCCAGAGGACACCGCAGCCCGCCACATAGATCGGGTAAGTGCTGGATTTGGCGGGGGTAGTAGAGCCGTCGGAGGGGGGGGTGGTTGTTTGCCGCCTCCCCAAAAAGACAAACCTACCAGCTGCCACTGATCATGCAGTTACTCTATTATTGTCACATATTCTTTCTTATGTGTATACAGTATGTGTGACTAAAATATATTCAGACAGCAAGTGACAAAGTGGTAGTGAGGAGATTACTATATTGTTATCAGTGGATGACTTAATCTTCTTTTCAGAGACTGCTAACTGAAATATATTTATTTCACTGATTTGTATATAGTTGAAACTTTTCCCATAGCCCTTTTTTAGGGAGGGGCGGCAGGGTCCCTTTACAGGTGTAATGCCTGTACCCCCCTGATGGCGGCTCTGGTCATACGCAAACTGTAGACTCACTTTAGCCCATCAGTAGGAAAGAAAAACCTGCAAACCTCCACAGAAAATACAGACTCCACAAAATGACAGCATCCTTGGTGGGAAACAAACCTGGAACCCTGACTCAGTCAAAAGGGTATTATTAACAATAATATAGTCTTATCATGTCATTGAGTTTTACAGTATGAGCGATTAGCATATTAAGGAAAATGTATATATTTCAGGAGGTTTTACCATCCGAAATTCTGGGTCTTCCAACTCCATGGGAGGCTGAACATGGATGGGGGGGGGGGGGGTGCGGTAGGGGGATATCCTTGCAGCAACCAAGTATTTACCACTGCAATCCACTGGAGCATGACCAAAAAAAAAAACACTTTGGTTGAGGTTTATTTAGCTGGGAACAGGTGGTCCTGTGAGCTCCAGAGGAAGCGTTAACCCATTGTGTGCTGATGTGAGATATGGCCAGGAAAGAAAATAATTACCTCCCTATAAAATAATCCGATTGTGTTGCTTTGCAGCCTGAAATGAAGACAGACACAAGTTGTTTTATCCAGCTGTATTTACTCAGTGCAACTTATAACATCCAAGTGAAAGATATAACACCAACATGCCAGAATAAAAAAAAACACAGAGACACTGAGTTGGGAAAAGGATCACCCCCTCCTAAAAATTACTTGTAAACTCAACCAGGTGTAGCTAATTGCATTCTTAATGGCACACAAAGCCATTTTATTTCAGTTGTGATCAGCTGTGGTCAGTTTGATTAGCTCAACATGAAAAGAGCTTTCCTGGAGCATTTCAGTCCCTGGTAGTGCAAATGAAGCAAGCGATCAACAATGGGTGGCAAGGCACTGTCAAAAGTTGTGGACAGGCACATGTCAGGAGATGGGTACAAAAACCATCACCCTTAAAACTCCCTCTGTCCTAATTTCAGGCAGGAAAGAAAACAAAATGTGATTATTTTAAAGGGGGGTGATTCTTTCCTATACCCACTGTATATCTGAATACCACTTCAAGTCGATTGAAACTTTAAACCTAAAATAAATGCCTCTAGATTGTTTTCTTATTTGCGCAAACCTATTTTCATATCTGTATATTGAGATTAGAAATGTCATTTTGCTAAGTTTGGATGTACATTGATAAAATAACATTCAGATGTGATGTGAAAAAAAAGACAATCATATTTTTCTACTCTTTTTTGTTGTATGAATAAATGTACAAAATTGTTTGTATGAATAAAGCTATTTTTTAAATAATTTTTAAGAATCTCATGGAATTCTATTTGTTAAAATGTCTGACAGCTTAGCACATCAGTGGAAATACATATTTTCATTTAATTGAAGCAAAGTAATAGGTGTGGGGTATATGTGCAACAATGGATACTCTGGGTCCACTCCAAGTTCAGAGCCCAGTGACCTAAAATATTGCTATTACATACATTATCCCTCTATTTCAGCCCCCCCATGCCTGGAAATATTTTCCCATGTTGTTTTGATCTGTAACATCATAACTCTGCATAACCTCTGCAGAACAGTTTGAGACCATGCCCAAGAAAGGAATAAAGTGTTATTAAACCCAAGCATTATATTGCAGCTTAATAAGTCTAAGGCCACGTACACACGATAAGACCGGTTTGATGAAACTGGTCCGAGGGACCGTTTTCATCAGACCAGGCTGAAGTGGTCTGATGTGTGTACACACCATCGGACCAAAAATCCGATCAGACCAGAACGCGGTAACGTAGAACAGAACGACGTGCTAAAAAAAACGAAGTTCAATGCTTCCAAGCATGCGTCGACTTGATTCGGGGCATGCGCGGGTTTTTGGTCCATGCTTTTGCGTATTAACCATCGAATCTGTCCGACGGACAGGTGTCCTCCGGACAGGTGTCCTCCGGACAGATTTTAAAGCAAGTTTTAAAACTTTGGTCCAACGGACAACGATCCGATAGGCCGTACACACCATCTAATTGGTCCGATGAAACTGGTCTGCAGACCAGTTTCATCCGACCGGTCTAAATGTGTGTACGCGGCCTTAGATGTGGTGGCTGCATTTGTTTTTCTTTTTTTAGGCTTTATTTCTTTTATTTTCATTTGGTGATCCAGCCAGTAGTGCCGCATACACAAGATCGGTTTGTCTGATAAAAACGGTCTGATGGACCGTTTCATTAGACCAAACCGATCGTGTGTGGGCCCCATCGGTTATTTATCCATCGGTTAAAAAAATAGGAACTTGTTTTAATATTATCTGATGGATAACTAACTGAAAAAAAAAAACGATCGTTTGTAGGCACGTCCATCGGTTAACAATCCACGCATGCTCAGAATCAAGTCGACGCATGCTTGGAAGCATTGAACTTCATTTTTTTTCAGCACGTTGTTGTGTTTTACGTCACCGCGTTCTGACACGATAGTTTTTTAACTGATAGTGTGTAGGCACGACTGACCATCAGTGAGCTTCATCGGATAACTGATGGAAAAATCCATCAGACCGTTTTCATCAGACGAACTGATCGTTTGTACAGGGCATAAGCCTGTTTTACAAAAGACCAAGCTCTCTTCCAGATGTATCAGTTACAGAGATGAGACAAAACCATTTACCACTGACATGGGTGCTTTCAATGACCATCTTTTATTTATTTATTTATGTGAAGCCTTTATCCCAAAAAAAGAGCAGAAACTGCTGTAACTGCTTATAAAATATTAGATATAGTTTGGCTTTAATCCGTTATGGTATCTAGATCTGCTAGTGCATTTAACACACTCCTCCCCCTAGACTGACAATGCTGCTGTCCAAAGGTGCCCCCTATACTCCTTCATCCAGAGTGGGGGCACTCCAATGCCCTTAACACACGATCGGTTCATTTGATGAAAACGGTCTGATGGATTTTTTCATCAGCTATCCGATGAAGCTGACTTTCATCAGTCTTGCCTACACACCATCAGTTAAAAAAACGATAGTGTCAGAACGCGGTGATGGAAAACACAACGACGTGCTGAGAAAAATTAAGTACAAAGCTTCCGAACATGCGTCGACTTGATTCTGAGGATGCGTTGATTTTTAAACAATGGATTTCCCCACAGACGATCGTTTTTTTTTCTATCGTTTTTTTTAACCATCAGATAATTTTAAAACAGATTCTACGTTTTTTCACTGATGGGAAAAAAACTGATGGGCCCCACACACGATCGGTTTGTCTGATGAAAACGGTCCATCGGACCGTTTTCATCAGACGAACCGATCGTGTGTACGCGGCATAATAAAATAGGTGTGTAATTGGGCAGATCAGCAGGTGAAAACGGGGAAAAAGCTTAAAAAATATAAATAATGCAGCCATCACATCTAATAATTGGTAAGCTGCAATATATTACATTTTTGGTTTTGGGTTGAATACTACTCTAACATCATATGTAACATAATTTGCTAAGCAAATACAAATGCCTCTCAACACAAACATAGAATTCAAAGGCTGATAAGGTCATAATCAAGCAGCCAGGGCTGAATTTGATGCCAAAGATTTAGATTAATTCCACAAGAAAGCAAACGGCTGCAAATGCATTTAGGAGACTTCAGAATTATGAAGAAATAGACATATTTCATAAATTTTATATGGAGGTTTTTGGTTGAATAAGCCTGAAAACAGAGGTAAAGCTCAGAGTCGGGACATTCACATTAGTCTTCAAACAGAACATCCTGCGTTGTTTATCACCCTGTTAGAGATCGGCAAACAGGTTGTTTGATAAACTGGATATATAAAGCCAAGGATAAATATATTTTATGGTCTCTAAACAGAATTTATTTGAGAAGCCTTGGATTAGTAATAAAACTTTGGAAACACAGCAAACTCAATTGTTTTTCCACAGGTGAGATGTGCCGTTTTCTTACAAGAAAACCTTGGGGGGGGGGGGGGGGAATGTTTACCAAGCTGGATACTTCTAAAGCCTCGTACACACGATCGTAATACAGTCTCACAAAGCGTAGGACTTTTGTCCGAAGGGCGTTGGCCGTGAACTTGTTCTGCATACAAACGGCAAAACGTTGTCCGCCAACAAATACAAAACTCTGTGGTTTTACATCTATTTAGTGCCACCCTTTGGGCAACTTCTGCTAATGTTGTGCTATGGGTAGCATTGCTTCTGAGAATGCGTGTTTGTAATTTGGATTTTTTTCCGACTGAATTTGTTGTCGGAAAATTTTAAAGCATGCTATCCAACATTTGTTGTTGGAAAATGTCCGATGGAGCATACAAATGGTAAGATTTTACCCTGCCATCACACAATTCCCATCAGAAAATCCGATCGCGTGTACAGGCCTTAACCACTTGCTTACTGGGCACATATGCACGGTGGTGTGACGTGGCTTCCAAACAAAATTGACGTCCTTTTTTTCCCACAAGTAGAGCTTTCTTTTGGTGGTATTTGATCGCCTGTGCGGTTTTTATTTTTTGCACTATAAACAAAAAAGTGCGACAATTTTGAAAAAAAATACTATGGGCCAGATTCAGAGAGCCATTACGCCTGTCTAACTGGTGTTAGACTGGAGTAAATTCAAATTACGCGCGTTTTTTAGCTAGTTGAAAACCTCAAACCATGAATAGACGGCTGCGGGCTTCAATTCGACTGGATTACGTGTTCATACGCCTTCGGATCTACGCTGCAATAAAATTGCGGCCACTGGGTGGACTTCCCGTCGTTTTCCGCGTTGGGGTATGCAAATGAGCTTTTGCCGGCGATCCCCGAAATTACGATCTTCAATCGCAATCTCTTATGGCACCTTTAGTCATCTTTTATTTGCGTAACACTATACCAGCTTTTTGCTGCTCTAATATTAGACAGCCCATGTTAAGTATGGCCGTCGTTCTCGCATCGAATTTCTACGTTTTCCAACGTCTTTTATAATTTTTTACGTAAGTCGTCCGGGAATAGGAATGTTCGTAAACGACGCTACTCAAACAACGAATGACGTAACGGCGTGATTTCGCGCAATGCACGGCGGGAAATTTCTGAACGGAGCATGCGCAGTTCGATCGCCGCGGGGACGCGCTTAATTTAAATGCTTCACGCCCCCTAATCGCGGATTTCGATTACGCGGCGAGAAATAGACTACGCCGCCGTAGCGTACGGGCAAAAATCTACCAGGATTCGGTGTAGAGCCTGGTAAAATACGGCAGCGTAGAGTATTTCGATTACGCAGCGCAATATTAAGTGTATGTGAATCTGGCCCTATATTTTTTACTTGTTGCTATAATAAATATCCCAATTTAAAAAAAAAAAAAAATGTTTTTTCTCAGTTTAGGGCGATACTTATTCTTCTACATATTTTTGGTAAAAAAAAAATTGCAATAAGCGACTGGTTTGCGCAAAAGTTATAGCGCTTACAAAATAGGGGACAGAATTATTTTTTTTTATTATTTTTTTTTCACTTGTTATGCCGGCGATCTTCGATTTTTATTGGGACTGCGATGTTATGGCGGACACATCGGACACTTTTGACACATTTTTGGCACCATTTACATTTATACTGCGATCAGTGCTATAAATATGCACTAATTATTGTATAAATGTGACTGGCATTGAAGGGGTTAACACTAGGGGGTGAGGAAGGGGTTAAATGTATTCCCTACATTGTGTTCTAACTGTGGGGGGAGGGGGGGGTGACTGGGGGAGGTGACCGATCTGTGTCCCTATGTACAAGGGACACAGATCGGTCTCCTCTCCAGAGACAGGACGCTGTCTCTGTGTAAAACGGCAATGAGAGATGATCTCATATGTTTACATATAAGATCATCTCTCATTGCCTGCGCAGATCGCATAGCAAACGGCCACTCTGGTCGTTCGCCACGATCTGTGATTGGCTGTGTCCAAGGGACACGGCCAACACAGAGTTTCCCCGCTGCACGCTCTGGAGCACGCGCGGGGAACGCCCAAAGGGGCGGCCGTCAATTGACGGCGGGTTGGATATTCAGGTCCGCGCTGTAGCCGTCATTCGGCTATAGCGCGGGCCGCAAGTGGTTAAGAGGTGTTGGTAAACAGACAGGCTAGTAAACATCTGGATTACCTCCTCAAATTCCTCACCATTTAGGAATAAAGCTCAGACATCATTAATAATATATGTACATGTAGTGCCTGGTTACTTCAAAGTACCGGTGCTAGTCAGGGTTAACTGACTCTGATCCAGTAAATATGTTTAAATTTGGGTCTCTGTCTCAGCTTGACTGTGCTGTGGGATCATTCTGTTGCTTCTGTTGTGCTGATCCCACCCCAGGACAATAGGTGGCAGCAGTGGAGTCGAGGTTTGGGTGTTCTTCCCTAGCAGCCAATCAGGAGGGAGTTTCCTCACTGTACATGCTGGGGGGGGGGGTATTTATGTGACAGACGCCATTGGTCTGGGTTCTTCTTCGAGTGCAGCACCCACCTTTAGGGTGACTGCATCACGGCCCCCCCCCGGCGTAATGGCCTTTCAGGCCGGGGTGCACATGCCACGCGGTGTTCCTGGTTCCGGGACCATGTTGGTGAGGAACATTTGAGTCATGGCAGGGAGCCCAGTAGTCGACTGGGTTCCCAATCCTGAAGATCCCAAGCGAGATAGCTGTTCGTTGGGGAGTCCATCTGAGGAGAGCCAATGAGAGGCTGGCGATCCAATAGAGTCTCGACAAACCACCGGTGATCAAGGTAGCCGGAGAGGCTGGTCACCTGTAAGTCGGTACCTAAAAACGATCTGAAGGAGATCCAGGCGCAATTCTATTGAGGAGGATCATCTCCGTAATCACAATCACAGGGAGGGCCCGTGGCAGAGGTTTCTCCCTCAGTCCATTCTAGGAGGGTCTGTGGCAGAGACTTTTCCCTAAAAGTTTGAGTGATACTCTGGCTGCCAGGCCAGGGAGAGAGGCCTGTCCAGGTACACTAAGTCCACTCAGGCAGGAGTGGCGCAATAAGTGTTACACGTGTGAGCAGGACTGTTTCACTATTGCTACGCCTGACTCTGCTGTTCTCCTTCTCCTTTCAACTCTACCTTCTTCACCACAAGTTACTGTTTTTACCTGGCTGGGTAATAAAGAGCACAGAAAAAGACACCTGTCGTGGACATCCCCGTTACTGCTATATACACTATAAACCCCTAGGACGGTGGAAGAGCCACGAGGTAACATGCCACCCAAAACAAACCAGCAGCTCCTCCGGGGGTAGTGCTACATACACTTATAATACATGGACACTATATAACAAAGATCCCACAATGAGTATTATCATAAATATTGATGTACAACCTCCATGGTCTATAGCAGTGGTCTCCAAACTGCGGCCCGAGGTCCAAATGCGGCCCTTTGCTTGTCTTTATCCGGCCCTTGGGGCACTATCCCTCCCACTGATATGAGACACTATTCTGCCATCTGACACCGACAATGGAGCACCATTTCTCCCACTGACCCAAATAATAGAGCACTATTCCTCCCTATGATACCAGATGTTTACTAACAATGATGCCAGGAAAATTTCCACTCCTGCTGGTCAAAGTCCGGCCCTCCAAGAGTCTGAAGGACAATAAACCGGCCTTTGTTTAGAATGTTTGGAGACCCCTGGTCTATAGTATACCTAAATGGAACTCTGGCATGTATGTTTATATTTCTGATAATATTTTACTAAGAACAACACTATCTCTCATTATATATGGGTAATATGTATTTATTTGATTAGAAAATATTCCATATGTAGGAATGGTTTAAATATACAAATTATTGTGTTTAGAGATGTATACTATAACTATATATATATATATATATATATATATATATATATATATCCGTATAGCTTTCTGCTTCTACATACTGTAGATGTGTAATTAATCAGAATATACACTGCTCAAAAAAATTTAAGAAACACTTTTGAATCAGAACTCCTGGGATATTTATCTGGTCAGTTAAGTAGCAGAGGGGGAGGGGTGTATACAGAGGGGGTTGTTAATCAGTTTCAGCTGCTTTGCTGTTAACTGAAATTAACAACAGGTGCACTAGATGGGCAACAATGAAACGACGCCCTACTCATCTTTTCTGACTGTTTTGCACTAGGTTTGCATTTGGCTAGGCTAGGGTCAGTGTCACTACTGGTAGCACGAGGCGACACTTGGACCCTATAAAGGTTGCACAAGGCAGTCCAACTCCTCCAGGATGGCTTTAAAGGAAGAGCGAAGGAGAGCGGGACTTTAAATGAAGTGTGTGCGGGAAAAGCTTGAAATGGTAAAGGATGATTAAAGTAGATTATGATCATTTAATACCTTCATATAATATATCGTACATAGCTATATTACATTATCGAAGAAGATCATAATTATACAGTATTCAATACTTGTATAGATAGAGTCAAATTCATGTCAACAAAAAGACAAAAATGATAAGGTTAAAATTAGGGCTGTGCAAATTAACTTTTAATTAATCGATTAATCTTTAATTGATCGATCAAAATTTTTTTGGATCGATTACAATTCTTTTGATTGGTACTCACCTCTCCGCTAGCTTCCGGGCCTTCAGGGAGTTCCGTCGGAGATCCGGTAACGTCACAGACACCGACAGGGCTTGCCGTGTCCATCTAAAGGGCTCCTTTGCTGTGCCTTTATATCTGCATGCCGGCGAGACCTTACTATCTGCCTCACGCAAGGGCTTTTACACTTCCCTCTATCACTTCCCTCTATCAACCTGAGATTCTACAGCCATCAACTGGGAGTTGTAATAGTTCCCTTCATGGGACATCTACATGCCGACGGACTGATGTTAACCTCTCCTCATCTGGATTCAGCAGTGGTATCGTTGTACACATTTTTATACCAGTATCATACTTAGCTACATGTTTTTATAACTGCTTTTGGTACCGTTTGGTATTACTCGCACCATTTGTAGCCAGTTTATGTAGCTACATCGATTTTATCTCCAGTGCAATATTTATTTGGTTACCTACTTGAAGACTATAAAAGTTTTAATGCTATTCCCATCCAGCGCTGCCTTTGTGTGTTTTTTGTATCCTGCTATCCATTTTTCCAGTGGTTGGTAGCTGCACTGGGAATCAGCCTGCAAGGAGATCAGCTAAAAGTAGTTGGATCTGTATGTGCGTTATAATTAATCAAAATTAGTCGATTAATCGATTAAAAAAAACGATTAATCGAACACAAAAATTTTGATCAGTAACAGCCCTAGTTAAAATACATAGACTTTTATGGAAAGCTTAAAGCAGTTCAGAAAAAAAATCTGGATACACAGACATAAGATGCAATATGGGGTATTGTGGAAACATATAGTTGGAGCATGGCGTTGTTAGCTCTACACGTTTCGAGACTTTAAGTCGCTCATCAGGAGCAAAGATGCATTGTGTTTCTGTAAAGACAAAGGCACAATTTAGGCTGGTTTAGGGCATCTGACATTCTGGGGACTGTGAGCAATCGAAGTCCCAGTTGGTACTTACCGGGGTATTGCCATGTAGCTGGCGTTGAGGTTGAGCCCAAACAGACCCCAATAGGCGTAGATCCTGCCAGGGACTGAGGCAGGGTGCTGAATGGCAGACGGCACCCCACACATAGAGGCGCACACCCAGGATGGACAGGCATCAGGTAGAAAATAATATATAGACTTAGGTCAAGATAATGACTGCAGGTGAAAAGAGAGGGTTTCCTAGCACAGTCTCAAGAGCATGGAGGAGATTTTAGGAGACAGGCAGTTACTCTAAAAGAGCTGGAGAGAGCCGTAGAAGGTCCTTAACTCATCAGCAGGACCGGTATCTGCTCTTTTGTGCAAGGAGGAATAGGATGAGCACTGCCAGAGCCCTACAAAATGACCTCCAACAGGCCACTGGTGTAAATGTCTCTGACCAAACAATGAGAAACAGACTTCATGGGGTTGGCCTGAGGGCCCGATGTCCTCTAGTGTGCTCTGAGCTCACTGCTGGACACTGTGGAGCTCGATTGGCATTTTCCATTAAACACCAGAATTGGCAGGTCCGACACTGGTGCCCCATGCTTTTCACAGAAGAGAGCAGGTTCACCCTGAGCATATGTGACAGATGTGAAAGGTTCTGAAGAAGCTGGGGAGAACTTTATGCTGCCTGTAACATAGTTCAGCATTACCAGTTTGGTGGTGGGTCAGTGATGGTCTGGGGAGGCATATCCATGGGGGGATGCACAGACCTCTACAGGCTACACAATGGCACCCTGACTGCCATTAGGCATCGGGATGAAATCCTTGGATCCATTCTCCTGGGTTCCTTCTGGTGCATGACAATGCCCAGCCTCATGTGGTGAGAGCATGCAGATGGAGATTAGAGGCCGGGCACATGAATTAGGGGTGGTGCCCCTGCGCCCCTTATGAGTGGCCACCACTCATTGGGTCCCCCCAAAATCCATAGCAAACCCTTATCCGAGATTGCACCCCAAGAGGTCAAGAAAGGGGGGGGGGACGAGTGAACGCCCCCCCTGCTGGAACATACCAGGCCACATGCTCTCAACATGGGGGAGTGTGTGTGCTTTGGGGTGAGGGGCTGTGCGCCCCCATCTCAAAGTACCTTGTCCCCATGTTGATGGAGACAAGGGCCTCTTCCCGACAACCCTGTGCTGTGCTTGTTGGGGTCTGTGGCCGGGGGGGCTTATTGGAATCTGAAAGCCCCCTTTAACAAGGGGTCCTCCAGATCCTGCACCTCTATGTCAATGAGTATGGGGTATATTGTAGATAGAGGCTCCTGCGCTACCGAGGGGGGGTGGTGGAGTGGGATGGGGTCACTGCTGCAAACACCTGACACTCTGTCCTGGGCAGAGAGAAGTAGCAAATGGAAAAACAAGGGGGGTGGTGTCTGCGCTGTGAAAAGTGGGTGAAATCCAAGGGTGGTACGGGAATAAATCCCTGGGCTGGGGGAGGGGGGGAGGGGTGGTGTTTTTAGAACAGAGTGATAGCGTACATAAGTTTAGTGTCAATACGTAAACCGTCAAAATGTAGCACAAAAGATAATATTGAATACTAAACAATGGCAAGTGACAAAGAAGGAGTACAAATTCACAAGCAGTAAAATGTACACAATGTGCTGGTCCAAGTATTGTGAAATCAGGGAGAACTACCGCTAGGGGCGCCCCTGAATGTGTAACACAGTGAACAATACAAATAATAATATATAAATCAGTGAAGAAATGCAAAAAAGTCTCTGAAAGTGTTTCCCAAATGTCCCAGAAGACAGGTTCCAAAGATGTCCCAGAAGACAGTTTCTTAAAGATGGAAGAAATGGTGCCGGGAAAGGACGTGGTACAGTGAACACCTCAGGTGGTCCCTAGCCTCTCACCTCACGGCTATGGCACGGATAGCCAAATAAAACCACCTCTGGCAGGGGGAGGAGGAATACACTTCAATGGACAGAAACGACATCAGCACTCAGCAGTAAGGCATGGAGAAGATACAAAGCAAGTAGGATATGGTGTTATGGAAGTGTCTAAACAGGCAACATCATTCACTCATACATCCACTCACATGGAGGTGATGGATGGTGGGCCTATCTCCCACGAACACTGAGTTTGTCCTAAGTCCTGGATGCACACCTGGCTCCTCTTCTTCTGTGTCTGAGCTGGGTGGACACTTGGAGCAGATAGAGGGGACCCTCACACAGCATATAGGATGGGAGAAAAAAAGACCATAGTACAGCCCCGCAAAAATGGAACAGGTTTATTAAAACATATAGGTGCACTCACATTTGGATGATAAAAACTGGGCACAGAAACCAAACGGATGGCAGGGGGGTCTTGCTGCGTCAGGCGTGTGTGGACTCTGATGCTCCTTGATCCCTAGCAGTAGTTCTCCCTGATTTCACAATACTTGGACCAGCACATTGTGTACATTTTACTGCTTGTGAATTTGTACTCCTTCTTTGTCACTTGCCATTGTTTAGTATTCAATATTATCTTTTGTGCTACATTTTGACGGTTTACGTATTGACACTAAACTTATGTACGCTATCACTCTGTTCTAAAAAACACCACCACCCCCCCCCCCCCCCTCCCCCACGTTCACCAGCCCAGGGATTTATTCCCGTACCACCCTTGGATTTCACCCACTTTTCACAGCGCAGACACCACCCCCTTGTTTTTCCATGGGGTATATTGTACCCCTACCCATTCACCCCTAAAAAATGCACAATGGTCTAAAAGTGCGGCTTAATGCTGAATGTTTACACATGTTTCCAAGCAGTTACAAGCATTTGGTGTTTGAAATGCCGGTAAACTACAGTCCTGAATGTGATTTATCTGCTTTAAAAAAAATTCTGTAAACTCAACCGCCTCTAAACTACTATAAACAACTCTGTATACATGTACACATAAGATAACATAGAGGAGAGTTCAGGGGCTGCTGAAAAAAATTCCCAACTGCTCCTAAACGTGAGATCTATCTATGTCCATTCCAGCTTGATAGAAGTCGTTCTAACAATCAACTTTTGTGGAATGTTGGAAAAAAATTGTCGATCAACAACTGCCACTGATCTGTATAATAAAAACAGTGGAGGTGTTCTGTTGTAGAATTACAATGGCACAACGAGAAGGATTCCTCTGTCCACCTTGCTTTTGTGGACGGGGGAATAATCAATTAAATTTTTTTTTTTCATTCTGCTTGCTGGCTGATTTAAAAAAAAAAAGTAATTTATGGCCAGCCTTATCACAGGACTGAATTTTTGGCACCTAATGCTGCGTACACACGACCGTTTTTCATGACGAGAAAAATTCTATTTTTTTAATTCGTCATTAAACGGATAGGCTCCGAGATTTTTATTCTGCTTGCTGGCTGATTAAAAAAAAAAAGTAATTTATGGCCAGCATTATCACAGACTGAATTTTTCATTCTGCTTGCTGGCTCAGAGCATTTTTATTCTGCTTGCTGCTGATTTAAAAAAAAAAGTAATTTATGGCCAGCCTTATCACAGGACTGAATTTTTGGCACCTAATGCTGCGTACACACGACCGTTTTTCATGACGAGAAAAATTCTATTTTTTTAATTCGTCATTAAAAACGGATAGGCTCCAGAGCATTTTTCATGACATGAAAAATGGGCATTAAAAATGTAGAACACGATCTATTTTTTCTCAACGTTTTTTACTTGTTTTAAAATGGTCGCGTGTAGGCTTTAACAATGAGGGGAAAAACGCGCATGCTCAGAAGCAAGTTATGAGAAGGGAAATTTGCATAATCAAGCCCAAAGGGTGGCGCCATTCAAACGTAACTTCCCCTTTAAACAAAATGCATACAAAACAATACAAAATATGTGCAATTACCAATATGAGTTCTTAGCAATAACAAAAGTAGGAAATTATAATATTAAATAATTAATCTTCATGTAACATAAAAATAGAAAGCCAAATGGCAAAAAAATATTTGCTATAGCAAAGTATCTCTGAAAGTCACTAGATGGCAGCAGCACTGCTGAAAAAAATAAAAAAATACTCTATAGTACAGCCCAGACAATCATATTTTATCAATATTTTTAGATAAGAAAGAAGGATAGGCGCGTGATCTAATGCATGAATCAAAATAGAAGAGTTTATTCTAGACAAATAAATGAGTACAAAGGAAGATACTACGTTTTCATAAAAAGTTAGGTTACAATATTCTCATTTAAAAATTGTTTGCCCATGCTAGGGTAAAGGCTGTATAGTTGGCTAATGCGTTTTGTTGGTTTTCCTCTTCATCAGAGCCTTGGAAGATGAAAAATAGTCTGTATAATGTGGTAGGTATGTATAGAGAGGAGTGACTGAATGGGAGATGTATCACATGATGTATTTTTTTTTTTTTACTACAATCAGCCGTTGACCGCACACAAGAGACCAGCTCACGGGGTGGTGCTTATTTTTCGTCTTTTATTCAAGTTAGCATCATCTGTGGTAATTTTTATTACTTCAAGTTAATTTCCTTTTCAATTTCATTTTTTTTCCCCCTCTTTATATTCCTTTTGTTTATACATATTTTAGGGTCTCCTCACCTTTTGTTTACTCTTACTTCTTTTATAGAAGATTATGTTACTTTAAGTTGTGCGGGTCGCTCAACTTTACACTTTAGACTTCTGCCCGTAAATTTTCTATATAGGTTCATGATCTTTTAAAAATTTTCATATTTTCCTATTTTGTCTTACAACTAGTTTCTTCTGTGTTTTCCCTGAGATCTTCCATCATATATGTTTCTTCTACGGAATCAATCCATTCCCATACCATGGGACATTCTATATCCTTCCATTTCCTGGGTATCAACCTCTTAGCAGCATTCAGTAGGTGGGGGACCAGGGATTCTTTGTATTTTTTTGTCCCTTTGTCTCCTCCGTGGAAGAGAACCGTCCATGGGTCTCTTGTTTTTTTTCTTCGTGATTTCTTCCACTAACCTCAGGATGTTCTCCCAGTATATTTTTACCTTGGGGCATTCCCACCATAGATGGGCCATTGTTCCTCGAGAGCTACATCCCCTCCAACAGTCAGCTGACTGTCCTGTCTTAAATTTACTTAATTTTGCAGGTGTAATGTACCAGCCTGATAAACATTTAAAATTCATTTTGGCCGTCCGGCTATCTACTGCTGATGTGTGGGTCAATTTTAAAATTTTCTCAATTGTGCTCCTATCTCGATGTGTCCCTAACTCCCTCTCCCATTTTTTAATAAATGGGGGTACCTCTGGCTCATCTAACTGTAGCAAAATCTTATACAACTTTGATAATGTTCCTTTAGCACTTTCCCCAGTACACAGTGTTTCTATATCTGATAGCTGGTCCTCAGTCCTTATAGGTTGGGGTAGTTTTTGAATGAAGTGTTTTAGCTGTTGGTACCTCCAGATATTTAAGGTCATAAAAATATCTTTTTATTTATTTAATTCTTCTAGTGTTAGTAGGTGACCTTGGTGCATGATATCTCATAACTGTGCTGTGTCCTTTTTAATCCAATTCCCCGCCACCTCTACTCTCCCTGGTGGAAAATATTCATTATCTTTTAATGCGATTAGTGGAGAATTTAAATTCATTTCCATTTTTTTTTGTGTGGTGTCCCATATTTTAAGTGCATTTCTTGGTATTCCGTGTGTATCTATATCTAGGTCCCTAAATTGTGTGAGGTTCCAAATTACCTTATCCAATCTCACCTTGGTTAGTGCGTTTTCTACACTGACCCATCTTTTTTCTTTGTTAGATCTAGCCCATTCCACTACTCTTGACAAAATTATTGCATCGTAATACTTTTTAATATCTGGGACGGCCAGTCCCCCCTTATTTTTTGTTTGTTTAAGAATCTGCAGTGAGATCCTGTGTTTTTTATTCCCCCATATATAGTTCATAATCAGATTTTTTAAGGTTCTTAGTAGTTATTTTGGAAGTTTGATGGGTATCATCTGCATTTTATATAGAATCTTTGGTACCAACACCATTTTGCAGACATTTATTCGTCCTAGCCATGAGATTGGTCTATTTTTGATTCTGGTAATTTCCTTCTTTATTTCATCTAACAGTGGGATATAGTTAATTTCGTAGATTTTTTCCCCTGTGCTTGCCAAGTAAATCCCCAGATATTTGAGTTTGTTCACCCATGGGAATTTATATTCTATTTTTAGGGTTTGTACATCTTTCTTGGACATGTTTACCTTGAGTATTTCCATTTTGTTGATATTTAATTTGAAATTTCCCCATATTGTCCACATAAGTCTAATAAGTTTGGGATTGATGTTTTAGGGTTGACTATATAGAAGAGCACATCATCTGCGAATGCCGATAATTTATGCTCGTCGTCGCCAATTTTGATTCCTTCTATTCCCGGGCATTTACGTATTCTTGATAAAAAGGGTTCCATTGATAAGACGAATAAAAGTGGGGAGAGAGGGCATCCCTGTCTTGTACCATTTTTCATTGTAAAAGGGTAGGACAAATCCCCATTGATTTTTATCTTAGCTGTATAATGTTCCAATCCATTCCAACATCCTCTGTCCGAAACCCATGATTTTCAGGGTTTGTAACATGAAACCCCAGTCTACCCTGTCAAACTCTTTTTCTGCGTCTATCGATAGGAATAGACTGGGGTGTCCATCTCCCCTCATTCTATGTAAGAGGAGGAGTGCCCTTACCCCATTGTCCCTCCCCTCTCTTCCCTGAATAAATCCCGTCTGGTCGGGATGGACCAGCCCCGTCATCTCTTGTTTTATTCTCTCGGCCAATACCTTTGCAAACAGTTTTAAATCTGTATTTAACAAAGATATTGGCCGATAGTTCGAACATATCCTGGGTCTTTGCCCTCTTTTGGAATTAGAGTGATGGTAGCCTCCACGGCTTTTTTGCTCAGTGTATACTCCTTTCCTATGCCATTAAAATATTGGCATAGTCGTGGGATGAGTATTGCTTTACATTTTTTATAGTATAATTATGTAAGGCCATCCGGACCTGGGCTTTTTCCAGGTGCGGTGTTTGCTAAAGCTCTTTGTATTTCGTTTTCTGTAATTGGCCTATCCATTACTTCTACGTCTTGTGGGGTTATTGTTGCCAGCCCTGCTTTTTGTAAGAAGTCCAAAATTTTGCATTTTTTCTCCTCCTTTCCCCATTTTTTCTGTTCCACCGCATATAAGTCCTTATAGTAGGCTCTGAAGGTTTTAGCTATATCTTTTGTTGTATAGACCACCTCTCCTTGTTTATTTTTGATTTTATCTATATAATTTCTAGCTTTCTTCTTCTGCACTATTCTAGCTAGCTGTTTGCTAGTTTTATTACCTCCCGTGTATCTTTCTTTAGCAATTATCTGAATTTCTCTTTTTGTCTCTTGGAATAGTGTTTTCAATTCATTTTGTTTGTTGACTAATTCCTGGTATAGTTCTTGTTGTTTCCCATCTTTTTTATGTTTTTGTTCTGGCTTAAATATCTCACAATTACTTTATTCTTTAGGAGACTCTTCTCTTTTTTTTCCCTAGCGCCTTCTGAGATGAAGATTCCTCTAATTACAGCCTTGTGGGCGTCCCACAATGTGGCTTTCGATATTTCGTTTGTGTCATTTATTTTGAAATATTGCTCTAACTCCTTTTTTATTCTAATTAAACTTATTTCATCTACCACTAATTCCTCATTTAGTCTCCAGGCTTGGGGTGGCTTCGAATTCCCTTCGATGTTTAAGCAGATACTTATTGGGGCATGATCAGATATAGTCATTGGCTCTATCTGCCTCAATCAGTTTTTCCAGAAGGCGATGATCAGAAAAAAAATAATCGATGTGCGAATAGCATCTGTGTACTGGGGAGTAAAAAGTATAGTCACGTGCTTCTGGGTTAAGGGCTCTCCATGTGTCCACTAGTTGGCTTCTATGTAGACTATTCTTAACCTTTCTTAACTGTGTACTATTTATCCCTCCCGTCGAAGCAGATTTATCCATCATTGGGTCTATGCTAAAGTTCAAATCCCCTCCTAATATGACCATGACTTTTTTGAAGTCTCTTAATTTTCCTAGAATTTCTATTAAGTACTTTATCTGTTGCATATTTGGGGCATATATATTCACTAGGGTGCATTCCATCTCTTCTAGTTTTCCCTTTAAGAAAATAAATCTTCCCTCTGGGTCCCTCTGGGTCTATTAATTTTTCGGCCAGCTGGAATCTTACCCCCTTAGCTATTCCTATAGCTATGCCTCTCCCCATAGTACCAAGAGGGGAAGTCTGTTGAATATAATCTAATATTAGCTTCTAAAGTGAGATGGGTTTCTTGTAGAAACGCTATACCAGTTTTGATTCTTTTCAATTCTTTTAGGACTCTGTGCCTCTTAACAGGGTTTTTTAAGCCTTTTACATTATACGATACACATTTTATTATCGGCATCCTGTCTTATTTTGCCCGATTAGCTTTATTTTCAGGTCAGGCCTCATCCATATTTCTTCTTCTAGCAAGACTTGGTGAGGTGGGTCCCCCCCTCCCTTCTCCCCCCCTCTCCTCCCCTCTCCCCCCTCCTCCCTCCCCTCCCACGCCCCCTTCCCCTCCCTTCCCTCCCCTATCCCCCCCAGTGGCCAGCTATAGGCCTTTGAACCAATGTTCCTCCCTTGGTTAAATTTCTCTGTGGTGGGACCTTTTTCCAAATCCCCCATCCAGTATGGATGGGGGAGCAAATGCTTTATGTTTTCTGGGGTGACAGGGCTGCCTGACTATTTCGCTACATCCCCCCTCCACAGTCTCCTCCCCCTTTAAGCCCAGCCAGGTAGGTCTGGTATCTGCAGCTCCAGTCTATTACAAAATTCTTTTAAGTCCTCTGGGAATCGTAAAGTTGCTGATTTCCCTTCTCTTACCTCCCACTAAACACGCCGGAAATCTCCAGGTTTTTTTTAGCTACTAATTGTTCCAATAGAGGCTTTAAGAGTCATCGCCTAGCTAGTGTCTCTGGGGCCAAATCTGCAAAGATCTGTAAGATGGATCCATCATAAGTGAGGGGTGGATACCCCCTCAATTTTTTCCAGATTTCGTCCTTCTCTTTAAAGGAATTTAAAGGAATGAAACCTCACTATGATGTCTCTAGGCTCGTTCTCTATCTGTATCTTTTAAATTTTCCTACGCGATTAGAACTCTCTCTAATCTGGTCGTGTTCTTCAGGTGTTTTCCCCAATATTGGGATTTAATATTGTCCTATATCTTTCCCTTTAAATCTTCTCCCTCTTCTTTTGGGACTGATCCAATTCTCAGGTTTTGCCTCCTTGATCTATTTTCTTGATCTTCCAACTTATACATTATGTTCCTTTGCTGTAGCTGCAACTGAGCCATTTGTTCCTTTAGGAAATTTGACTCCTGTTCTTGTTTTCCTGACTGCTCTTCTATTGCTTCCACCCTGGTAAGCAGATGCCCGACATCTGTTCTTAAACTTTGTATTTCTCCCTTAATCGCGTTCTCTAGTCGCATCAACATTTTTTCCATATCTCCTTTTGTAGGAATATCTCCCTCAGATCTTTGTCCCTCCATTCTACTGGATTCAGTGTCTGTTTCGCTAACCCCTTCCTCTCTTGAATCCTCTGATATTCCTCCTTGATTTGGACTTAGGGTTTTTTGGTATCTATCTTCTTGTCTGTTTTTGTTTGTAGCGACTTTGGTGATTCTATATCTTTTGAGCCTCCTTTTTTTGACATAAATTGTGTGATATTACTTGTTGTCGCGGAACTAACAGGTGTTTTTGGGGCACCTCCTTTTGTTGATCTACTTGTCATCCTGGACATAGTAACTTTCGCTTTTCTAATTCTTTTCCCCAGTTTGGCAGCCTGTTCTCTTCCCTTCCACTTCCACTTCAAACTCTCACAGTTTTGTCTTTTAAGGGCTTCAAAGTTCCTACCCGCAGTGGTTTTTTTTTAAGAAAAAAAGAAAAAGGGAAAATTTAAAAGAGGAAAAAATGTTCAGCCACGTTGCTTTCTTGGGGCATATGCGTTGGGACCTCTGATTTGATAGTATATGACTAGGATTTTTAATTTGCTTGTGATTGCTTCAAACTTCTATATGGGGCACCCCCTGTCCTTCCCCAGGGGGAGAAAATAAGGTTTTTAGTCCAAAGGGAAGCACCAAAGAAGGGTGCCCCTGTAGGCTGAGCGGCTACCAAGGCAGTGACGGACAGTAACTGAATATAATTAATTTGTTTATTGATAAATAAGTTAGATAATGTATGTTAGACAATATCAACAATATAAAAAGTTCAAAGATTTTTTATAAACCTAATGAAGCTATGTATATAGCTGTAGTGGCCGGCCAATGTTGCACCCATGAATAAAAATACAGTTGGGTGCACAAAATTCAACACACAGAACACAGCTGGGACAGACAAAAACAAACAACAAATAGAAAACAGCAGTCCGGACGCTGATGAAAGGCGACCCCGTTGTTATTCCCGGAAGGTATAACTACCGTGCTCGTATGGATAGAATCAAAGATTTGGGGGAACAGCAAGGGGGAGACCCCGGGGGGAGACAATAAAGTTTGTGTGAAGACAAGATATCCTATAGTGGAAAATTCTAGCTGACTGGTAGAATAACTATTAATTAATAAATGAAATTCGCAAAATAGTCCAAAAAAATGGGGTTCTCATTTATCTTGTATGGATAATGTCCAAGAAAAAAACTGCTAATCATGAGGAGAAACGATCCTGGGAGAATAATTGGGTCATATGGTGAGTCCTTATTTGGAGCCAAATTCCCTGTTATTGGGTGAATATCTTAGTGTCGCAGTATTCTGTGGGTAATCAAAAATATAAGGACAAGAATGATGGTGTTCCAATATGAACTAGTATATCATCTTCGCGGCGACCACGGACCCTGTATCACGGAGGGAGATCGTAACTGCACAGAGGAGCTGTTTGAGAGCCGATCGAGGGCCAGGAGAGTGGGAGAGACTCACTTCAAAAGACACCCCCAGATCTACGTCCAGAGGGAGCGCTGCAACAGATCCATTCATGGACAGTGCGCTAATCCCGGCGGGTTGTCATTAAGCCTGAGACAGCACGGATGGGGGCTGTTACTGACTGAGTGGACGCTTTGCTTGACATCAGCAGCATTGGCATCTTTTCAACCCATATATCTTCACACGGCAGCCAGCCTCTACTACCACACCATTGAAGCTGGGTAAGATCCTTTCTCACTCTATATGGAATTCCAGGCAGAGTCTTTCTGTCTACTTGCCGCCTCCCTGTAAATCTTGGGCTTTCAACCAATTAATGCAAGGACTATACAAAGATGATATACTAGTTCATATTGGAACACCATCATTCTTGTCCTTATATTTTTGATTACCCACAGAATACTGCGACACTAAGATATTCACCCAATAACAGGGAATTTGGCTCCAAATAAGGACTCACCATATGACCCACTTATTCTCCCAGGATCGTATCTCCTCATGATTAGCAGTTTTTTTCTTGGACATTATCCATACAAGATAAATGAGAACCCCATTTTTTTGGACTATTTTGCGAATTTCATTTATTAATTAATAGTTATTCTACCAGTCAGCTAGAATTTTCCACTATAGGATATCTTGTCTTCACACAAACTTTATTGTCTCCCCCCGGGGTCTCCCCCTTGCTATTCCCCCAAATCTTTGATTCTATCCATACGAGCACGGTAGTTATACCTTCCGTGAATAACAACGGGGTCGCCTTTCATCAGCATCCGGACTGCTGTTTTCTATTTGTTGTTTGTTTTTGTCTGTCCCAGCTGTGTTCTGTGTGTTGAATTCTGTGCACCCAACTGTATTTTTATTCATGGGTGCAACATTGGCCGGCCACTACAGCTATATACATAGCTTCATTAGGTTTATAAAAAATCTTTGAACTTTTTATATTGTTGATATTGTCTAACATACATTATCTAACTTATTTATCAATAAACAAATTAATTATATTCAGTTACTGTCCGTCACTGCCTTGGTAGCTGCTCAGCCTACAGGGGCACTCTTCTTTGGTGCTTCCCTTTGGGCTAAAAACCTTATTTTCTTCACATATGCTTGGGCTATGGTGGTGACCTCATCTCTATGAGGAGTGACAATCTGGATTTTTGTTGTTTTTGTTTTCAAGTAGGGATTCAGTTTTTTTCATTTATATCCTTCCCCAGGGGGGCCTGTCCCCTACTATCCCGCCAGAGGCGGTTCCCTTCCTGGTGCGGGGGTGTCCACGCCCCTCGGGGATCCACGTATAGGGAGTTACGAAATTGAGCTCATCTATCATCTGTGGGGTTCTTCTCATTTGGTGGGGCCCCTTTTATCTCCCCTCTTAATCTGCTCAGTGCGGGGTAGTATATTGGTTCACTTTACCCAGAGGTACACGATAGCTCCTTATTTAGGGGCCACAGTTCATTTAAAATTTACTTTTGAGCTTTCTCCTTTGGGCCCCTCAACTTCACATGAACTCCTATGTACTCAGGTCTATTTTACTACCGCATACCCCTGCTTTCATCACAACTTGATATGGGGCAATAGGAAGGTGGGGGGAGAAGGGAGAGTCATGTGTCTATAATATTTAATTATACCGGAGATCAACCTGGCACAATAACCTTATCACAGACAGTTTTTGGGTGACATCATTTGTTTGAGTGATAATTAGGCATATTACCTTCTGTAGCCGTATTGATCGCTTTTCACATACAAGGTACCTGCTTTTCCTGGTCTCGCTGCTTTACTCTCTCCTCTGTGGGTATTACCTGAGAGGCGCCTTGCAGCCTGTTGTCCTTGGAATTGGCTGGCTTCTAGTAGTCGCCTTTGTTTGCGAAGTGGTGGGGAGAGCTGCGGTGGATGTAAAAACTTCCAAAACGGAGACGGAGGGGGGGCGGGGGGGAGATATACTTCCCCTGCTTTATGCCTCGCTCCTGTGTGCCTGGTGCGCTGTGTGGGTCGCTGCGCCGCTACTCACTGTCTGCTGACAGCGGTGTTTGTATCTCGATCCGGCGGTGGAGACATCCATTCCCGTCTCTCCTCAGCTCCTTCGTGAGATCCTCTGTACGTACTCATTCACGCCCCCGCCGCACTCCAGGGCTGCGGCGTCTCCTCCGTCCCGTTCCCCAGCGTGGAGCTTTCTCTGGTCCCTCCCACCTAGAGCGCGTCACGTCTTCACGTGCACGCCATTCCCCATAGATGTATTTCTAAGAGTGGATTCTCCTTTGCTCTAGTGATACTCCTATCCACAACGCAGCGCTCTAAGCACCGTAAAGTATATAGAGAAAGAGGTTGTGGTTAATTTATTGTTGCTCATCTGGACCTGCGTTCTGTCTGGTTAGAGAGCTACAGCCCATAGCCAGTGGCAAGCTTGACTCGATCGTTGGGTGGGCTCATAATCCTTATGCAAAAGTGCGATGCTGCACTACATGGAATCCTGCAGCAGATTTTATGCTTTATTATATGCTTTATTTATAATATGGGATATCTATGTGCACCCTGAAGAGTGTATTTCCTCAATGGGGCTTTAAATTGGGAAGACTAGGTAAGTAGGTGACAAAATGGGTCACAGAGTATTTAAAAAAATATATCATTTATTAGCAAAAAATTAAATCAAATGATATGTGAACGGCCAATCTCATCATCAGAGACGCATCCAAGAGGATGAGGGAAGTAACATGAGAAAACAAAATCGGCAACAAAAAATTAAATAGAACAGATAACAAGCATTGATAACAGCAATATTGCAGAACCCAGTACTGTCTGTTGAGTGCGACAGAGGACCCAACGTTTCGAGGCTTCTTTACTTTATAAGACCTCTTCTTCAGGGGAGGGGTATTGGAGTTTATGCTGATGGCAGTATCTGTATATATCAAAAAAAGGCAAACAAAGAAAACAGAAAAAAAGAGAATCATAAAAGACAAACTTGCAACAACAGTGCTTCTTATGCGCAAATCAGTGTAAGTATATGTAGAAGAAATGTATTCAACAAAATATATGTATATGGCTGATGGTAAATAGCGGGTACTAACCATATCGCACGCTTGTGCGTGTTCTCAAAAAATAAAATACCGATTATCAAAAAGGCATCCAGATTCCAGGGGCCAGATTCTCAGCTGCGATACGACGGTGTATCTCAGATACACCTTCGTATCTCTGTTTTTTTCAATGGGTATCTATGCGTGTGATTCCTAGAATCACTTACGCATAGATACACTAAAGATCCGACAATTACACCGTCGGATCGTAGATGTAATGACAACGCCGGCCGCTAGGTGGCCTTTACGTTGTTTTCTCATTTGCCTATGCAAATGAGCCTAATACGCCGATTCACGAACGTTTTTACGCCGCCTCGTCGTCATTTACGTTGTTTCCGTAAGGTTTTTCCTGCGTAAAGATAAAGCAGCCCAAAGATGACGCATCCTATGTTAAGTATGGACGCCGTGACCGAGGGAAATTTGAACGTTTTTACGTCCATGAATGGGGATTTACGTTGATTACGTTCACGTCGAAAACACCGTCATAATTTGGAGCATGCGCACTGCGATTTTACTATGGCTGGTGCATGCGCAGTTCGTTCGGCGCGGGGGCACGCTTAATTTAAATACAAGCCGCCCCCTTGGATTTACGCGGGGATATGCAGGGCCATTTACACTACGCCGCCGCAAACTACGGAGCAAGTGCTTTGGGAATACGGCACTTGCTCCATTAAGTTGCCGCAGCGTAGTGTAAATGGCTTACGCTACGCCAGCGGCCATTCTATGAGAATCTGGCCCCAGGTATGTTAAACAGGGGAGCTAGGTCCTAAGTTTGGACATATAGGGCTAGATTCAGGTAGATCGGCGCATACTTATGCCTGCGTAGCGCATCTCATTTGCGCTATGCCGACGTAACTCAGAGAGGCAAGTACAGTATTCACACAGCACTTGCGCCTAACTTTGCGCTGGTGTAACTTAATTTCGTCGGTGTAAGTGGGTGTGACCGTATGCAAATGATGTCCAGAACGTGGATTACTGATTTCCGCCCGGCGTATTAGGAACACAGCATGCGCAGTACGTTCGTTCCCTTGTGCGCATGCTCACAACTAACGGCCCAACTTCCAGAGAAACGCCGCCCAACCGGCTTAAGCCCTGCCTATAAATAGGCCCAGACATGCGCCCGTCCGGCGCAAAAGTACATCCTGTTTTTTCCCCCACCTAGGGAAGGTACTTTTGTATTGCGATGGCTGCTGCACCTAAAGACAGGAGGAAGAAGAATTTCACTCTGAAGGAGAGGGAGATAATAAAGGCTGGCATTGTGAGGTATGATAAAGCTGGGCCGTCGTCGGCTGCTGCTGGGCGACCCACGCCATCACCAGAGGGGAGTGCCCACTCCTCTCACCTAGAGGAAGTGGTGGAGGAGCACGGGGACCTCGAGGGAGCCGTCTACCTCGTGGAGGATCCCACCATCCCTGTAACCTCCCAATCCTCCTCCCCCATCAGGGGAAGTCCCTCACCCTCCTCCCCCATTAGGGGAAGTCCCTTACCCTCCTCCCCCATCAGGGAAAGTCCCTCACCCTCCTCCCTCATCAGGGAAAGCCCCTCAAGGGCCTCCTCGTACCCACGGCCTCAAGCCTCTTCTGGCCCCCGGAAGGCAACACATAAGACAAGGGATGTTCCTGAGGCCCTCCAGGAAACCCTTGCCAGGGATCAGGCCCGGCAGACCCACCATGTGGGTGATGTGTCAGTACACATGCGGCGTCTTGCTGACAGCCTGGCACCTACATCTCAGCTCCAGAACAGCCTTCAAGATATCAGCTGCAATCCTGCTGCTCTTGTCACCAGCCTGGGGGAGGTGCAGGCCTCCACAGCAGGCCTCGCAGCTGAGGTGAAGAGCCTGGCAGTGGCCGTCACAGAGGAGGGGAGGCAGATCAGGCTGATGCTCGTGGACAGTGCCATCTTAAGAGCATTATAGGCCCCCGGGCAATACAGTGCACTGGGGCCCTGTCTACACAACCACGCACAAGAATTTACTGCCAAAAATCATGAAATTTACTGGCAGAACCACAATTTTTTATTGGCACTGCAAAAAAGTACCTACAGTTTTACAAATTTCTTCATTGGCATGAAGGTTAGGTTACTGTAACCCAGCCTGATCAGAGTTTCCTCTTGCATCAGAGTCTGAAGGATTCCCCCTTACAGTGAAAGGGAACTCTTATGTAAAGGGGAACACTGTAGATCATGATGTAAGGAGGAACTCTGATGTGGAGGAGGGCTCTGGTGACCAGAGACCACCTTATATCAGAATCCACTGCTTTCTCTTTACATCAGAGTTCCCCCTAGCACTGTAAGAGGGAATCCTGCAGACTCTGATGTAAAGGGGAACCACCTTCCGTAGAGTAAATACACTAAGGTAAGGGGGGCCACTAATATTTTTGTATTCACTCCCCCCTTTCATCAGCAACCACCCGCCTTTAGACTGACCTGGTGGTGCTATCACTGACCTCCTCTCAGGTGCACCATGCAAGGCTCAGTCAGATTGCTCCAGCTTGGCTGCTCTGGTTTTATCCTATAGTCTCTTCATGTCTGACTTCTCCTGTGACCCCCATCCCAGCGGCGCTCCCACTCTTAACTCCTCTCCAGACTCTCCCTCAGAGACTGTAGACACGATACAGTTCTACAGTTCTGACCTGCCGTTCTCCACCATTTTTTACTGGGGTCGCTGGGCCGCCGATGGGGGCCCCCCAGGCAAGTGGGGCCCCCGGGCAACTTCCCGGTGTGCCCAATGGAAAAGACAGCCCTGCTCGTGGACACTAATGCGATCCTCACCCACATTGCCCTGGCTTTGGAGGGCAGGCAGCCAGCCAGGCAGGCTCCAGGGGATGCGCCTCCACCTCCTGATGCCCAACCTCCCCCCACCTGTGGCTCCCCCAGGCAGTTAAAGAGTTGGTGCCGTGGCACTAGGAGAAGCCCACGTCAGGTAAGATGAGTGCCTTTTTTTTTCCTTGACTCGGGTTATGAGTTTTTTCTTTTTTTTTATACTCAGGTTATGAGTTTTTTTGTATACTCAGGTTATGAGTTTTTTTTTTATACTTAGGTTATGAGTTTTTTTTTTTTGTAGTATCTGCACACGTGAGGAGTGCATGCGTGCATTGTCCATGTGCCATGATGAATGTGTGTGTTTAACATCTTAAGAAGCCTACCACGAGGACCCTCCTGACTGCTCTTCCCTCAGCAGACATGGTCGCCTTTGGCAGGGGGGGACTGTCTGGTTGGGGGGTCAGGTCATCACGTATGTCAATCTGCAGGCCCTTTCTCATGGCATAGTTGTGCAGAATGCAACATGCACCGATGATCTGGCACACAAAGTTTGGGGAATACAACAGGGTACCCCAGACTTATCCAGGCATCGGAAACGGGACTTCAGGAGGCCAAATGTGCGCTCCACCACTGCACAGGTACTTATATGTGCTTCATTGTATCTTCTCTCTCCTCTGGTTTGGGGATCCCGGAATGGAATCATGAGATGGGGTCCAAGTGCATATGCTGCATCACCTGGAAGGGAAAAGACAGGAGGATGTTAGCCGTGCATGTGCCCCTTCGTGATGTCTGCATCATGGGGTTCGGACAGTCATGCCTGACACCCATGTCATTTATCAACCAACCAGCTGTCCCCATACACGTTCTGTTCGAATTCCGTTGGAATGTTGCTTTGACGGTATATAAAGCTGTCGTGGCTGGACCCGGGGTGTTTGGCACGGACGTGCCATATGAGGTATTGTGCATCGTCTATCACCTGTACATTGATGGAATGCCAATGCTTGCGATTGCGATATATGTGCTCTGTGTCACGGGGGGGGCGTAGTGCCACAAGTGTGCAATCAATGGCCCTGATGGTGCATGGGAATCCTGCAATTTCGTAGAAATCATGCATTGCCTTCTGCCGCAGATGCTCATTGGTGGGTTTAATGATGTGGTGGGACATGCGTCTGAGGATTGCAGGGACAACCTGATGCACACATCTGCTCATGGTGGATTGTGACATCCCAGCCACGACTCCACTTGTACGTTGGAATGATCCACTGGCAAGGAAATGGAGTGTTGCCAGCAGGACCGATCCTAGGCAGGGTGTGTGGGGTGCTCCGCACCCAGGCACCGCAGAGGTGGGGGCTCCAAAGTGCTCCCCTCCCTCCTGTGTCCAGAGGCGGAGCGCATGTAGTGGTTCTCCATCCCGTTTGCTCTCTTCGCTGGCAAACGACAAGAGCGCATACCTCCCGCTGTCCCCGGAATCCGGGTTTGGGTACCGCAGTGTAGCCTAGTACCGGAACACTAATTAATTCTGTCTAGTGCACGTGGAGCAGTCTCCCGTCTGCCCCGCCCCCTCTGCGTGTGTCAGCTCTTCTCCCATAGGCGGTGTGATGAGAGGCTACCAATCATCCCGTGCACTCCCAGAAATGCTCGGAGTGCACCGCCAAGCTTTTGACAAAAAAATGTGCCCGTGTTTAGGGCGTGTGCAGGGGGCAAGCTGTGTGCCCGCACACACTCCCACTCACCATTAATTTGTCCCTGGCCCCTGTGCTGTGTTTTTTATTGGCCGGGAGTCGGGACCAGAGGGAGATTGGGCGTTGCTTTTTCGGCACTGCTGTGTCACTTCCAGTTTCCCGGCTGGCTCACTGTAACTTGTGGACGTGACTGTAACTGTCCGGGAGTCGGGACCCTATTAAAGTGTGTGGCGGGGAGCGGATCACATGCAGCGGATGGACGGACACACAGAGAGCTGGCAGTGTACCACGTCAGTCAGTGCGGAGATGGTAAAGTCCTGCCGTGACCCTGCCCCCCCCCCACCTCTAAACACTTTTCGCAGCTGCTGCAGAGCTTTGTGGAGGGGGGGGGACTGCTGAGTGTTGTGGTGTGTGCCAGTGACTAGCAGCTGTGGGGTTTCTCCAACCTAAACCCCCCCTGCCTCTCCACCCTAAACACCCCCTCTCCCTGCCTCTCCACCCTAAACACCCCCCTGCATCTTCACCCTAAACACCCCCTCTCCCTGCATCTCCACCCTAAACACCCCCCCATCCTGCATCTCCACCCTAAACATCCCCTCTCCCTGCATCTCCACCCTAAACACCCCCCCCCATCCTGCATCTCCACCCTAAACACCACCCTCACTGTATCTCCACCCTAAACCCCCCCCCTGTATCTCCACCCTTAACACCCCCTCTCCCTGCATCTCCACCCTAAACACCCCCTCTCTGTATCTCGACCCTAAACACCCCCCCCCCTGCCTCTACGCCCTAAACACCCCCTCTCCCTGCCTCTACACGCTAAACACTCCCTCTTCCTGCCTCTACACCCTAAACACCCCCTCTCCCTGCATCTCCACCCAAAACACCCCCTCTCCCTGCATCTCCACCCTAAACACCACTTCCCTGTATCTCCACCTTAAACACCCCTCATCCTGCATCTCCACCTTAAACATCCCCCCATCCTGCATCTCCACCCTAAACACCCCCTCTCCCTGCCTCTACAGCCTAAACACCCCCTATCCCTGCCTCTACACCCTAAACACCCCCTCTTCCTGCCTCTCCACCCTAAACACCCCCTCTCCCTGCCTTTCCACCCTAAACACCCCCCTCCCTGCCTCTCCACCCTAAACACCCCCCCTCCCTGCCTCTCCACCCTAAACACCCCCCCTCCCTGCCTCTCCACCCTAAACACCCCCTCTCCCTACCTCTCCACCCTAAACACCCCCCTCCCTGCCTCTCCACCCTAAACACCCCCTCTCCCTGCCTCTCCACCATAAACACTGCCTCTCACTGCCTCTCCACCCTAAACACCCCCTCTCCCTGCCTCTCCATCCTAAACACTCCCCTCTCCCTGCATCTACACCCTAAACACCCCCTCTTCCTGCATCTCCACCCTAAACACCCCCTCCCTGTATCTCCACCCTAAACACCCCCCTGCCTGCCTCTTCACCATAAACATGCCCTTCTTGCCTCTCCGCCGTAAACACCCCCCTTTCCTGCATCTCCATCCTAAACAATAACCCCTCACCTCTTCACCCTAAGAAATAACCCCCTCTGCCTCTCCAACCTAAGCAATAATCCCCTCCCTCCCACTTCACCCTAAACAATAACTCCCTTCCCTGCTTCTCCGACCTTAACAATAACTCCCCTCCCTGCTTCTCCACCCTAAACAATAACTCCCTCCCTGCCTCTCCACCCTAAGAAATAACCCCCCTCTCTGCCTCTCCACCCTAAGCAATAACCCCCTCCCTGCCTCTCCACCCAAACAATAACTCCCTTCCCTGCTTCTCCACCCTAAACAATAACCCCCCTCTCTCTCTCTCTCTCTCTACTTCTCCACCCTAAACAAGAACCCCTCCCTGCCTCTCCACCCTAAACAATAACTCCCTTTTCTGCTTCTCCACCCTAAAAAAAACCCCTAAGAAATAACCTCTCTGTTTTTAATGATGGGGTTAGTATGAGGGAGGGGGTCCTGTGTGATGACGGGGAGAGGGATGGTGGTAGGGGGGATCGGTTTTGTTTAACCAAGCCCCTTAAGCCCCTTCCACTGTCTGTCTGGCCACACCCACTTTTTGGCATGATGTGCCGCATGTTTACATCGGCCTCAAGTTCCAAAGTTGGGAGGTATGTACTCTGTCCTGTGATGCTGGGGCTGTATACTCTGTCCTGTTATGCTGAGCTGTATAATCTCTCCTGTGATGCTGAGCTGTATTTTCTGCCCTGTGATGCTGAGCTGTACACTCTGTCCTGTGATGCTGGGGTTGTAAACTCTGTCCCGTGATGCTGAGCTGTATACTTTGTCCTATGATGCTGGGGCTGTATACTCTGTCCTGTGATGCTGGGGCTGTATACTCTGTCCTGTGATGCTGGGGCTGTATACTCTCCCCTGTGATGCTGGGGTTGTAAACTCTGTTCCGTGATGCTGAGCTGTATACTGTGTCCTGTGATGCTGGGGCTATATACTCTCCCCCGTGATTCTGGGGTTGTACACTCTGTCCTGTGATGCCGCAGCGTGAGACAGAGAAGTGAACTTATGACAGAGACGCTTCCTGTGCTACTCTGCATGTGAAGAAAATGGCAAGTAAATGCTGACATGTGCCCCATGTACCCTGAATGTGCCCTCATGTGCCCCATGTACCCTGATTGTGCCCTCATGTGCCCCATGTACCCTGATTGTGCCCTCATGTGCCCCATGTACCCTGATTGTGCCCTCATGTACCCTGATTGTGCCTTCATGTGCCCCATGTACCCTGGTTGTGCCCTCATGTGCCCCATGTACCCTGATTGTGCACTCATGTTCCCCCATGTACCCTGATTGTGCTCTCGTGTTCCCCCATGTACCCCTCATGTGCCCTCATGTGCCCCATGTACCCTGATTGTGCCCTCATGTTCCCCATGTACCCTGATTGTGCCCCCATGTACCCTGAGTGTGCTCCCATGTACCCTGAATGTGCCCCATGTACTCTGATGTGCCTTAATGTGCCCCATGTACCATGATGTGCCCCATGTACCCTGATGTGGCTGACGTGCTGCTTGTGCCCTGATTGTGCCCCATGTGCCCTGATGTGCCTCATGTGCCCTGATGTGCCTCATGTGCCCTGATCTGATGTGCCCCATGTACCCTGATTTGCTGTGTCCTGTGCCCTGTACCCTGATGTGCCATGTGCCCTGTCCTGATGTGCCGTGCCCTGTACCCTGATTTGGCCTGTTGTGCTGTGCTCTGATATGCTGGGCTATGAACCCTGATGTGCTGGGCCATGTACCCTGATGTGCTGTGCCCTGATGTGCTGTGCCCTGTACCCTGATGTGCTGTGCCCTGATGTGCTGTGCCCTGTACCCTGATGTGCGCTGTACCCTGATGTGCGATGTGCCCCGAACCCTGGGCTTTGTACCCTGATGTGCGCTGTGCCCTGTACCCTGGGCTCTGTACCCTGATGTGCGCTGTGCCCTGTACCCTGATGTGCTGGGCTCTGTGATCTGATGTGCTGTGCCCTGATGGTGAGTGGTCAGTGTGTAGCGGTCAGTGTGCAGTGTAGTGGTCAGTGTGCAGTGTAGTGGTCAGTGTGCAGTGTAGTGGTCAGTGTGCAGTGCAGTGTAGTGGTCATTGTGTAGTGTAGTGGTCATCGTGTAGTGGTCAGTGGTCAGTTGTAGTGTGCAGTTTAGTGTGCAGTGTAGTGGTCGGTGGGCAGTGTAGTGGCCGGTGTGCAGTGTAGTGGTCAGGGTTAATAATGCATCCACTGACACCAGTGCTGGGGGTAATAATGCGTCGGCTCACACCAGTGCTGGTGGTAATAATGCATCCACTGACACCAGTGCTGGGGGTAATAATGCGTCTGCTCACACCAGTGCTGGGGGGTTAATAATGCGTTTGCTGACACCAGTACTGTTGTTTTTGAAGTTTGAAAGTTTGCATGCGGCCCCCCATGGGAAATGAAAACTTGTCTTGTGGCCCTCAGGTAATTTGAGTTTGAGACCCCTGTTCTAATAGGACACTATCGAAAAGTTTTCATAAACCGAAGGCAAATTTATAAGGCAGTGAATGTGATATTTACTAAATATTTAGTGCAGACCAAATTTTATGGTGCATGTATTTTCAGTTTTTTTACTGCTTTATAAATCTGCTCCTAAGTGTTAGGGCTTGATAAATCTGCTTTATTTGGGCATGATAAATTATATTTTTGTTATAAATGTGAACATAAGTATCACATGAGGTTAAAATGATAGATTCAAATCATTTCTGCAGGAGTAAAAAAAAAAAAGAAACCCTTGAACATTTTCTTGGTACAAAATGTATTTGGAAAAATATTGAGTGACACCAAAAAGAACCATGCCGGGTTTCACAAGCTCCAAAACAATGAACCACTCCCAAACTATAAAACGTGACGGTTTTAATTAAAATGCCTGGAACATTATATACCTAGGAGTAAAAACACTTGTAAACTCTTTTTATGAGTGCAATTACACTTCTCTGACTAAGCAACTGATAACAGACTTATCTGTTAAGTAACATTCACCATTACTTGATCTGATAGTATACATTCTTTAGATGTTTATCAGGTCTGTATTTTTTATTTTTATCTTTAACCACTTCCCATCCCACGTATATTAATATGACGGGCGCAAGGTGGCTCTGCCACCCTGGCCGGCCGTCCTGTGACTTCCTCGGGCGCACGCGTGCCTGGTGGCCAAGATGTCCGCCAGGCACCCGGGATCGCAGTTACAGAGCCAGATCCCCGTCCTGTCAGGGAAAGGAGACTGATGGTGTCTTCCTTGTACATAGGGACACTGATCGGTCACCTCCCCCCAGTCAGTCTCCTCCCCCTACAGTTAGAATAACTCCCTAGGATACACATTTAACACCTTGATCGCCCCCTAGTGTTAACCCCCTTCCCTGCCAGTGACAATTATACAGTATCAGTGGCTATTTTTAGCACTGGTCGCTGTATAAATGTGAATGGTCCCAAAAATGTGTACAAAGTGTCCGATATATCCGTTTCAATGTCATAGTGCCTTTAAAAATCACAGATCGCCACCATTACTAGTAAAAGAATAAAAATGCCATAAATCTATCCCCTATTTTGTAGATGCTCTAACTTTTTCCCAAACCAATTAATATACACTTATTGCGATTTTTTTTTTACCAAAAATATGTAGAATACTACATATTGGCCTAAACTGAGGAAAAAAATATATATATTTTTTTTAAATTGTGATATTTATCATAGCAAAAAGTAATAAATATTGGGCACATTCTCGTAGATTTGCGCATATTTATGCAGGCGTAGCGCATCTGAGATGCGCTACGCCGAGGCAACTTAGAGAGACAAGTCCCGTATTCGCGGACCACGTGCGTCCTACGTTGCGCAAGCGCAACGTAACTGTGTTGGCGTAAGCCTGCGCAAGTGAAGGTAGGAGGGAGGTGGGCGTGATCCATTCAAATGAAGCGTGACCCCATGCAAATGAAGTCCGGAACGAACGGAGCATGCGCCGCACGTGCCCCGCCCCTCTGCGCATGCGCAAAACAACATCGTGCATAATCCGCCCTGAGATGGGCCGGCCCAGAGCATAAAAACGTCAGCACATGCGCCCGTCGTGCGCAGCGTTACACGATTTCTTGGTTTGGTGGAGGGTGTCTGCTCTTTTGCTCTACTTTATCATGTCTGCTCCCAGGAAGGAGAGACGGAAGAGAAACTTTTCACCAGATGAGAGGGCAATCGTGGTTGCTGCTCTGGAGAAGTACTATTCTCAGCTCCATGGTGCGGATAGTGGCAACACCAGCAAATCCAAGAGGGATGAGATCCTCATGCGAATCGCTGCACAGGTCAATGCCCTCTCCCATGAGGTTAGGACCCCCCAGGACATTTAGAAAAAAATGAATGATCTGCGGCGTCTTGTGAAGGGCAAGCTGGCTGAGATCGCTCGGCATGCCAGGGGCACGGGAGAGGGACCACCCTGTCCCATCAGGCTGACTGAGGAGGAGAAAGTGGTCGCCTGCTGCCTTCAGAGGGAGCAGGTGGAGGGAGTTGGGGGCTACGACACCGGTGAGCCGGCCTTGAGGACAGGTAAGTGTGTTTTATCTACTGTGTAGCATGTGTGGGGGGGGTAAGGGAACATGTGACAAGTGTGTGGGTCCACCAGCATGTGAATGTTTTGTGTCATCCACAGATGTGCAGGAGGGAGGTAGGCCATCCGATGCTGCCAGTGGCTGCCCTAGATCATCCCCTGAGCATCCTGTTCCTCTGGATGACCCCCTGATAAGCCCAGAAGCCTTGGTGGAGGGAAGTGGACATTCCTCAGCGCAGGAGGTGGTTGAGGAGGAGGAGGTCCATACGGACCAGGAGGTCGTTCTTTATTTAGATGACTCCCATATGTTGGTAGCACCGTCCCAAACAACAACCCCCATCTTTTCCAGCCCCTCAGGATCCACCCACAACCTCTCCAGTCCCTCCTGTTCCACCCCCCTCATCTCCAGCCCTTCAAGATTCTCCCCCTATGCAAGGGCCCCAGCCACTCCTGTCCCCAGGAAGGCGACACGAAAAACCAGGGGTGCGCCCGATATCCTGAAAGAAAACCTGGCCAGACAGCAGGACCAGCAAAGCCGGCATATGGGCGAAGTCGTGGGGGAGTTGAGGTGCCTAGCTGACAGCCTGGCCTCCTCGGGTCCATTACCGGATGCGCTGCAGGATGTGGCTGGAAACAGTGCAGCAACAGTCACCAGCCTCGGGGAGCTGCAGGCAACAACGGCTGAACTTGTGGGGGAGGTTAAGGGCCTAAGAAATGATCTACAGGCCCAGACAGCTTCCCTGGAGGCCCACACAGCTTCCCTGGAGGCTGTGCTAACGCGCATAGCAGTGGCATTGGAGGGCCGACAGGCAGCCAGGGAGGGACCTGGGGATGCTCCCCAACCAGATGCCCCACCCCCCCAACCAGATGCCCCACCCCCCCAACTGAGGCTCCCCCCAGGCAACTGAGGGCCAGGAGCTTGGGCACCAGGCGTAGCCCGCGCCGGGGCAAGTGATTTTTTTTGTGATTTTTGTTCTTGCTCTGGTTAAGAGCCTCTTTGATTTTGATATATTGCTCTGGTTCAGAGCCTCTTTGATTTTGATATATTGCTCTGGTTAAGAGCCTCTTTGATTTTGATATATTGCTCTGGTTAAGAGCCTCTTTGATTTTGATATGCACACGGTCATTAGTGCAGACTACAGTGTGAATGGTGTGTGAATGGTGTGTGAATGGTGTATGAATGTGGGGGGGTGGCACTCCTTCCAGTAAGGGGTGTCACCCTCGGTCGTTGGGGATAAGTTCTCCCCACGACCATGTGAATGGTTTATGAATGGACAGCAACATCATTGGGGCCTTGACGTGGCGTTGCTGCTCACAAGTCCTACATGTTGGGCTGGTGCTAATCCAATGTGATGTGGATGTGGTTGTGTGTGATCTAGGGACCACAGTGGTGTGCATGCGTGCATTGTCCGTGTGCCATGATTAATGTGTGTGTTTAACGTTCAAAGATTCGTTCCACGAGGCATCTCCTGACTGCTGTACCATCAGCAGACGGGGTCTCCTCTGGCAGGGGGGGGCTGTGTGGTTGGGGGGTCAGGTCATCACATATGTCAATCTCCAGGTCCTTTTTCATGGCGTAGTTGTGCAGCATGCAACATGGAACGATGATTTGACACACAAAGTTGGGAGAATACAACAGGCCCCCCCCCCCGGACTTATCCAGGCATCGAAGGTGTTTGGCACGGACATGCCATAGGAGGTATTTGGCATCGACTATCACCTGTACGTTGATGGAATGCCAGTACTTGCGATTGCGGTATATGTGCTCTGTGGCACGGGGGGGCTGTAGTGCCACATGTGTGCAATCAATGGCCCCGATGGTGCGTGGCAATCTGTCAATTAGGCAGAAATCACGCATTGCCTTCTGCCGCAGATGCTCATGGGTGGGTCTGATGATTTGGTTGGCCATGCGTCTGAGGATTGCGGGGACAACCTGGTGCACACATCTGCTCATGCTGGTTTGTGACATCCCAGCCACCACTCCACATGTACACTGAAAAGATCCAGTGGCAAGGAAATGGGGTGTTGCCAGTACCTTGACCAGTGGCTGCAGTGCATGTGAGCGGTGTGTCTTGCTGGTGATGTCCTCCTGCAGGGTTGTGGTTATTTCCAGGATGGCAGCAGAGCTGAATCTGAAGAGGCGATACACCTCCAAATTACCCATGCCAAAGAGGCTAATGCGCGTTCGGTATATCCTCTGCCGTGCCCTCTCACGTGCCCTCCTCCTCCTCCTACGCGCCTCTTCCTCTGCACACACTAGTAGTGCTAAGACCAGGCCTGCCCCTGGCATGTTGGCATACGAATGTGTTGTCCTAAGTGTGATTGCTCAGCTCGTCAGGAATAGTGCTGCTGTAGTTGCTCTCCAGCTGACATGCACACGTCTGGAGCAAAGCTACCCCTGCTTTATGAGGGGTAACTTTAGGCAAGCCATTCGTCTTACGCGCACCGCGCGTAGCCTTCGCCGATCGCGCGTAGTTTCGGGAATCAGCGCATCTCCCTCATTTGCATATTTGAATACAAAATCAATGGGAGCGCACGATGTTGCCCGCGTAAATATGCGCTTGCGCTGCGCAATCGCAGAATAGCTAGTACGGCCAGGAAAAGCCTTTTTTCTAGCGTATCTGGTTCTGTGACTGCGGCGCATAGATACGGCGGCGCATATTTGCATTTACGCCACGAATCTCCATATACGCCAGCGTAACTTCTTTGAGAATCAGGCCCATTGTGTTTTTTTCAAAATTGACGCTCTTCTTTTGTTTATAGCGCAAAAAATAAAAACCACAGAGGTGATCAAATACCACCAAAAGAAAGCTCAATTTGTGGGGGAAAAAAACATAAAAATGTATTTGGGTAGAGTTTTGCATGACCGCGCAATTGTCATTCAAAGTGCGACAGCGCTGAAAACTACAAATTGGTCTGGGCAGGAAGGGGGTGGAAATACCCCCGTATTGAAGTGGTTAAAGTCCCTCAGTGGGCGGAAGTATATAAACTGGGAAGTTTCCAGATATGGAGACTGGCTGTTATTTGTAATATTTTCCAATTATATAACCAAAATATATTAAAATCTTTCATAGACCTGCAAACAGAATTGAACCAATTGAGACATGCTCTCCAGGCCCAGGGCCGTATATCCTCACTCTCACTTACAAGTTTTTCCCTAATAAGGGACATTTTTTATGGACAGGAGAAAAAGGGGCCTGATATCTCATATCTATACAAGCTTACCATCATCCATACAAGACCCAGCAGCCCTACTGAGTAGGAGGGACTGGACAACAGACCTAGGGGAGATAAATGATGAAACCTGTGAATTATGCTTGCAATCTGGGCCAATCACATAGGTTTCACAGTCGCACAAGTTATCTAATTTATCCTTATTACTCAGGGCTTAGTGCACACCCATCCAATTACATCGTTGGGAAAGGAGAGATTACTCTCTATGCCCCAAATGTAGTAGGGAGGAGGGTTCGCTAATTCGTTATTGGGGTTAAATAACCAAATCTATTTCTACAGTCTATCAGGTTGGGGTCCCATTGGATCCTTTAATCTGTGTATTAGGAGCTGTTGAAAAAAGATATCCACCCCACCAATATAGCAGTGACCAGGCTATTATACCTAGCTAGAAAGTTAGTGGCCTGGTTCTGTCTCTCCCCGTGTATTTCCACCAAAAAACAATGGGTAGAACAGGTTAATTACATTCTTGTCAGGGAGCACTTTTACATATCAGCATAGAAATACAACTCGTAAATTTAATTCCATATAGCAGGCCTGGTTGGAAACCCCAAGGCTGGCGCCCCGGCAACAGGTTATACATCGGTTGCTACAAGCATAAAAAGGCATAAATGGTTATATGGAAGGCTGGTTATGACTTCTAGGATGGGAGTAAGTATATGCTCTACTATTGTTGTACTTGACCAGGTAAATTCAACCTCTGCACATACCCCCTGACCATAGAGGGGGAGTTTCCCCAAGATCAGGTAGAATATGGGCGACTTTGTTTACTCTTTGGCCCATTGGCCCTCTGTTCTGCTGTGTTGGGTCAACTCCATACAGACCCCATTTCTTTTAAAGACATGGCATTGTACTTCATGTTGTGCCATGGTTTTATTTTCTCTGGTTGCATTTTGCATAACCTTTGGATGTAAAAACTGCTTTCTATTTCTTTTTCTTTTTGTTATGTAATCTGTGATTTATTACAAATGGCACAAAAACAATTCTCCCAACCTGCTTAACCTTAGGATCTTATCCACCCCATGATTTGATCACTCTCCACTCTCTCGACTGCATATCTAAGACTCCAACTGCAAGGAATTACACTTCCCTCTAAAACAATTCTATCTTTTTAAGACAAAGCTGAGGCGATTCATGATTCCCTCTTTGCATACTTCAATGAAAATGCTGACTCAGCTTCACCTCACTATTTTCCCACTTAACACAATTATAAACACAATTTAAAGCCACATAAGCTGCATCCTTACAGAACAATTAAATCTGACATGAACTAAATGTAATCTTCTCCTTAATGACATAGCTGAAAAACAACTGCGATGGTCCAGGGGGAAATTCTATGCCTGTGCTAACAAACCAGGGCCTATTTTATCAAATTTACTCAATTCCTCTATATGAGAAATTAGACCTAATAAATTATGCATACCAAACAATGTAATTACAGCTAACCCATCCACAGTTTTGGACAAATTCACATCTACCCTATGTATGGTATACAAGCCCTCAAACTTTTTCTGTCAAGTTTTGGCAGAAACCTCTTTAAAAATATTACTCTCCTCACTATTTTTATCATTATTAATATTATTATTATTATCACTATTCATGATTTATATAGCGCCAACAGTTTTTGCAGTGCTTTACAATATAAATGGAGGCAATAAAGCAACAATACAATTCAATACAAGAGGGAGAGGAGGGCCCTGCTTCTGGGAGTTTACAATCTAATAGGTTGGGGCTGGTGGAACAAAAGGTAATAACTGTGAGGGATGAACTGATGGGAAGAATAGAAGATTTAGTTATTAGCTGAAGGCAGGATAGGCTATATCTCAGTCTACGATGGAGGCTTAAATCACTATCGTAGAGGTCCTCAAGGCAATCAAACACAATCAATGCCAGGCCATAATGACTTCTTGGCCTCATATTCTAAAAAGTTTTTAGATCTCCTCATCCCTCACCTGACCAATCTGTTAAACCACTTGCGTACACATTTGGACCCTTCTTCATTGTCAGCACATACAGCGATGCTCCCAAAATCAGACAAAGGCTTCTTTGATCCTGACAACTTCACTATTGAACATGGTCATCAACACCTTTTTATATACAGTATTTTAATTCATAAATATTAGCTGGGTTTATCCCATTTAGGCAAACACCCGCAAAGTTATCCATTTAATTCACCTGATTCTTTGTATGGTGCTTGGTCTTGATGATTAGGGATGAGCTTCGAGTTCGAGTAGAACTCATGTTCGACTCGAACATTGCCTGTTCGCCGAACAGCGAACTATTTAAGGTGTTCGCTGCAAGTTCGTGTGAACTTTAGAACCTTGTTAAAGTCTATGGGACTCAAAGGTTTGAAATCTAAAGTGCTAATTTTAAAGGCTAAAATGCAAGTTATTGTAATAAAAAGTGTTTGGGGACCCGGGTCCTGCTCCAGGGGACATGTATCAATGCAAAAAAAAGTTTTGAAACTGCATTTTTTTTTGGCAGCAGTGATTTTAATAATTCCTTTAAGTGAAACAATAAAAGTGAAATATTCCTTTAAATTTCGTACCTGGGGAGGGGGGGGGGTATAGTATGCCTGTAAAGTAGCGCTTGTTTCCCGTGCTTAGAACTGTCCCTGCACAAAGTGTCATTTCTGAAGGGGAAAAAAAAGTAATTTAAAATCACTCGCGGCTATAATAAATTGTCAGCTCCCGGCAATACAGAGAAAAGTCATTCATAAAAAATAAAAAAAAAATGTGTGGGGGTCCACGGCATTTTTTTTTAATTTGATGCAGGGTTCCCCTTAATATCCATACCAGACCCGAAGGGCCTGGTAATTGAATTTGGGGGGACCCCCCACGCATTCTTTTTTTACGAATGACTTTTCTGTATTGCTGGTATCCGACAATTCATTATAGCCACGAGTAAATGACTTTTTTCCTTCAGAAATTACAGTTTGTGCAGGGACAGTTCTAAGCACAGGAAACATGCGCTAATTTACAGGCATACTATACACCCCCCTAGGTACGAAACATAACATATTTCAATTTTACTGTTTCACTTTAAGCATTATTAAATTCACTGCTCCTGAAAAAACTTCTGTTTTTTAAAACTTTTTTTGCATTGATACATGTCCCCTGGGGCAGGACCTGGGTCCCCAAACACTTTTTAGGACAATAACTTGCATATTAGCCTTTAAAATTAGTACTTTAGATTTCAAACGTTCGAGTCCCATAGACTTTAACAGGGTTCTAAAGTTCACACAAACTTTTGGTCTGTTCGCAGGTTGGGGGGGTGTTCGGCTCATCCCTAATGATGATGATGGAATTATACATTATGCATTATTTATTGTGTAAATGGGGCTTCCAAGCTTACGTTTTATCCTGGTTGAAAGCATTGCATCACCAAACCTCAGCCTCGGTATTCTATCTCTCTCACCAATCTGCATCTTTTTTAAATTCATAAAGGCACATGTCACAGGTGCCCTATCTCCCCTATTCTATTTATCTTAGCTCTGGAACCTCTGGTGTGTCTCATTAGCTCCAACCAGGACATTTGGGTGATTGACCTTGTCCCTGACTCATTCAAAATAAGCGTGTTTGCTGGTGGCTTACTCTTCACTTTAACTCAACCTCATACAACTCTACCTAACTTATTCTCCATACTGAAACAATTCTTGAAATTTTTTATCAATGAAAATAAATCTTAGGCCTCAACATCTCGCTCCCTGATGATACTGTGTCTTTTTTTAAACAAGAGTTCTGTTTAACTTGGTCCACTTTTAACCTTGATTACTTAGGTATTCACCTTTCTCCCCCTGTACCATACTCTTTATGCAGCCAACTACACTCCAACCTTTCAAAAATTGAAAACACTTATCTTTACCTAGTCCCACCACCCATGTATAATTATGGATAGGGAAAATCAATGCCATCAAAATGTCTTACCAAAACTTCTTTGTCTATTTGGCACTATTACTGTTCCAATTCCATCTTACGCCCTAAAATATTTTCAGCGGAGTCTTGCACCACACACAATGTTCTCTCACAAAATGCAGGATGGGCTTGAAGTTCCCAACTCTATCAAGTATTCATGGCCCATATCACCATAAAAACAGCCCCAAATTGTTTTACTCCATGTGGCAGCCTGGGTTAGATGTGTCCGGCGTTGCATCAATTGGTGATGGACAGAATTCTCCAGGGTTAGTCCCCTTATATGGGCAGCACCCTATCCCGTACTACTATAAGTGCTAAAACAAGACCCCCTTGTTGGTGGACATTTTGTTGTTCACCTGTCTCCATCCGATCTCCTCCATGGCTCCAATCTGCATGCAAACCTCCATGAGTTCTCTGATGCAACATACTATTACTATAAGAGACACCACTGTCAGAACATTTGGGGTTAAAATAATACATATTAAGATCGCACATAATATATGTTTCATAATGTTCCATATACATGGATATGGTGAACTATAGCACAGCCATTTTTCCCAGTTAAAGTTTAAACACAGGTTCTCAGGCATGAATAGACACTGTTTGTAGGTTATAAAGAGCATGCTGTGCCATCTTACAGGAGGTCATATCTCTTTGGGTCTGACACTTATAAGATAAGAGAATGAAAAGCCTGGCACAGCATGACACTAAACATAGAGTGGTACTTTGAGACTAAAGGGGCTTATTCACTATCCCAGTGGAATTATATACCTTAAATAGTATTGTGTCTTTATTATGCCATAACAATATATGTGTATTAGTAGTTCACATAGTATACTCGTAAATACATAGACATTACTGGGGTCCCAGGTACAGGGCCGCCATCAGGAATTTTGGGGCCCCTTACACAGCTTCGGGCATGTGGGCCCCCTGGAGAAGAGAACATGAAATTGAGAATGCCACGAATTGAGAATACAAAAAGAAGAAATAAAGAAACATATATATAAAAAAGGGGGGTAGCCATCCGGGGCCCACCTCTGTGGCCATGCCAACTGGGGCCCTGGGGACCTACAAAAAAAGGGGGCTTTCCATTCGGGACCTCTGGGCCCTTTAATTAAAAGAAACCTCTGGAAATAAACATTTATATATATAAAAAAACAAGGGGGTTGCCTTTGGGGACCTCTGCGACAATTATAAAAAAAAGGGGGTTTGACACATGGGGCCCTGGGGACCTCTGAGGTAAAAAAAATATATAAAAAAAGGAGGATTGTCATCCCATCTTGGGCCCTGGATCTCCAATCCGGACCTCAAAAAAATAAATATTGTCCCTTAAATAGTTATGGCCTGCCCCTAGACACCTAAAAAAAATCTATAGAAAATAAATTAAAAAAAAGGGGGTTGCCATCCAGTGCCCTGGTGGTCTATGGGCCCCTGTGGACCTCCGGACCTCTAAAAAAAATAAAAGAAAAAAAAATGGCCCTTTAATAAAAAATAAAAGTATTTAGGGCTTAGACCTCCTGACCTCTAAAAAAAATAAAAGAAAAAAAATTGGCCCATAAAAAAAGGGCTTGCCATCTGGGGCCCTTGGTGGCCTCCGGGCCCCTGGGGACCTTCGGACCCCTAAATAGGGTGGTTCCCATCCGGGCCCCTAGCCCCTTACAGGTGTAATGCCTGTACCCCCTGATGGCGGCCCTGCCCAGGTATAAGATCCTATAATAACTTCAAAGTATTAGATTGCTTTGATCACATCCCGACATTAGTTTAAAGGAACTTTCCAAGAAATGTGTGTTGATCATTACACCTTATCTCAATCGTAAATTTAGGGGTTGCCGGAGTGTCTAGGTTGGTTGTCATGTTGTTTGACATATAAAACAATTTATGATGCTATATCAAGATTTAGGTCACAGGGGGTCATAAATCCTGAACTCTGAATAACCCTAAAATTAGGAATTATTCCTTAGACACCACTGCCCCCTACAGGTTAATTTCGGCATTGTTCAAGTTGGTCACCCACCAAAACATAATATCATGTGACATAGTCAGTCACGTGATAGGGGAATACACACCCACTTCTTTGGGAAGATAAAAGTGATTACACAGGACAAGAAAATGGAGAGTCGATGGGAGAAAAGCTCGGTGGGAGAGAGATGGCAAGGCTGATGGGGGCTGATCTTGGGAGGGCTGATGGCTGGAAGTTGCTCTGATCTCTGATCTCTGAAGGAAGCCGGAAGGCGGAGAGAGTAACCCCAAACATGTAAGGGGTTCACAGAAATCCTTCATTAGGGCTTTCCCTTCTCAAACAGGACTCTTAATTACTGGTAAGATTGAATTTTGATTATTTACCTTTTTGGTAATTCAGAGGTTTTTTCACATACACTGCACTAAGACCATTTAAATATACTTGGCAAAGATAATTTGGGAGTTGATTATGTCTAACTGCAGTATGAGATAATTTTATTCCAAATAATAGGAGACATACGCGCGTTACTCTTATCTTTAAAAAGCCATTTAAAAAGTCTTTAAAAAGTGCCAACTATAGTGGTTTGAGAGTGAGGACGTATGTGAAGATATATCCTCGCCAAATTTAACAAAAAGCTGGTGTACAATATAACATTTGTTATGTACACGTATATAATAAGTAGTAGCAAGAGATCTGTTTGATATTGAGAAGAAATAATACAATGTCAAGGTTATGTCAATAAGAGCTAAAAGGTTCCAAGTACGCCAGGATGATTTAAATAAGAGCTAGGAATATAACTTGTCATATAATGTGAATATCATCTGAACATTCAAGCGTCATTTATCTCTATTGTAGAAGCATATCATTTATTTGTTTTGATACAAATTGTACCTGATTTTAATTTTTGCACTATGGGCCAGATTCAGCAAGACTTGCGCTGGAGTATTTCGATATGCGCCGCGTAACTGTGAAGATGCGCCGTCGTTTCTATGTGGCCGTACCCACCAAACTAGATGCGCCCGAAAACGGGCCATTTCCGATCGGCTTAACTTTCCGGCGCCAGAGTCCCGTCAGCGCATAATTTCGATTGGCGCATCAGTCGCGCCTATTGATTTCCCCTGCAAATATGCAAATGAGGGAGATTTCCCAATTCGCGAACGGATTAGCACTATACGCTGGCTACATGCGCCGCGCGTATCTCGTCCGTCCGGCGCAAAGTTATTTCTACAAAAGGCTGCTTTATCTTTACTCCAGACGGTCACAGGTCAGCAGGAGAGCAGCTACAGCAGCGTTACCGACAAAACTAGCAAGCTGAGCACCCACACTTGCAAGGACAACACCTCTGTGTGCCAACATGCCAGGGGCAATCGTGGTCCTAGAACTACTGATGGGTCCCCCGGAACGAAGGAGGCGGGCACGTGAGAGGATATACCGCACACGTATGAGCCTCTTTGGCATGGGGGATGAGGAGGTGTATCGCCTCTTCAGATTCAGCCCTGTTGCAATACTTGAACTAACCACATCACCAGCAAGACACACCGCTCACAAGCAGTGCAGCCACTGGTGAAGGTACTGGCAACAATTCATTTCCTTCCTTGCAAGTGGATCATTCCAGCGTACAAGTGGAGTGGTGGCTGGGATGTCACAATCCTCCGTGAGCAGATGTGTGCACCAGGTTGTCCCTGCAATCCTCAGACGCATGTCCAACCAGTTCATCAGACCAACCACTGAGGACCTGCGGCTGAAGGCTATGACAGATTTCTACAACATTGCCAGATTCCCACGCACTGTGGGGGCCATTGATTGCACACATGTGGCCCTACAGCCCCCCAGTGCCACAGAGCACATATACCGCAATCGGAAGCATTGGCATTCCATCAACGTACAGGTGATAGCCGATGCCCAAAGCCTCATATGGCACGTCCGTGCCAAACACCCCGGGTCCAGCCATGACAGCTTCATATACAATCAGAGTCCCATCCCAGCAGAATTCGAACAGAACATGTATGGGGACAGCTGGCTGGTTGGTGAGTGACATGGGTGGCAGGCATGACTATCCCCTCCCGTGATGCGCATCAAAAGTGGCACATGCATGACTAACATCCTCCTGTCTTTTACCTTACAGGTGACTCTGCATATGCACTGGGACCCCATCTCATGACTCCTTTCCGGAACCCCCAAACCAGAGGAGAGAGAAAATACAATGAAGCACACATCAAAACCCGTGCAGTGGTGGAGCAAACATTTGGGCTCCTGAAGTCCCGTTTCCGCTGCCTGGATAAGTCTGGGGGGACCCTATTGTATTCCCCTACCTTTGTGTGTCAGATCATCGGTGCAAGTTGCATTCTGCACAACTTTGCTATGAGAAAAGGCCTGCAGATTGACATACGTGATGACCTGACCCCCGACCCACACAGTCCCCACCTGCCAGAGGAGACCCAGTCTGCTGATGGAAGAGCAGTCAGGAGGGTCCTCGCCGTAGGCATCTTTGGACAATAAACCAAAACATTTATCACACAGAGAATGCACGCGTGTACACCACTGATGTCCCTAGATCACACACACCACATGCACATCGCATTGGATTAGCCCAAGTCCAGCATGTAGGACTTGGGAGCAGCAACGCCAGCGTCAAGGCCCCAATGATGTCACTGTCCATTCATACACCTTTCACACGTCATTCATACAGCCGTGGGGTTAACTTCACCACCACGGCCGAGGGTGACACCCCTTACTGTCAGGAGTGCCACCCCCTCACATTCACACACCATTCACACTGCAACGTGTGCAGTATCAAAAATAAAAATCTCATAACCTGAGTATAAATCAGAACAAAAAATAAAAATCTCATAACCTGAGTATAAATCAGAACAAAAAATAAAAATCTCATAACCTGAGTATAAATCAGAACAAAAAATAAAAAAATCATCGGGGATGCCGGGGGCTCCTTCTTGCCGAACCTCTCTGTCTCCTCAGCTGCCTGGATGGAGTGGGTGGGGGTGGGGGGGCATCAAGAGGTGGCTGATCCCCGGGTGGGCCACTCCTGGCAGGTGTGGCCTGCATGCCCTCCAAGGCCATGGCTATCCGGCCGAGCAAATTGTTTGTCTGGCCCTGCATCCTCAGCTGCTGGGCCTGCATCCTGAGCTGCCGGGTCACTTGGTAGTGTTGGGCCCGCCGACTCAGCCTCCCCTGGTCCCGGATGGCAGCAGTGTTGGCCTGGACGGCTGCAGTGAGGTGCCTAATATCCCCCTGCACCTCCCCCAAACTGGTCACCACTGCAGCGCAGTTGCAGCTGACATCCTGGACTGCGTTGCTTATCTGGGCAACGGAACCCAGGCTGTCAGCCACTTTCTCTAAGTGCCCAACTAGTTCCCCCATTTGTTGGGTCTGTCTGGCGTGATCCCTCGCCAACTGGCCCTGGACAACATCCGACACCCCCCTGGTCTTCTGGGTCGCCTTCCTGGGGCCAGAAGATGGTTGTCCCTGGGGGGATGGAGTCGCCCTTGAGGGGCTTCCAAGGATGGGGGAGGGGATGATAGACGGCCCAGGAGAAGGGGAGGAGACCTCCAAAACTAAAGAAAAGTCCTGCTCTGCCACAGCAGGATCCTCCACAACCACCTCAGCAGGTGTGGTGTGGGCACTCTCCTCCTCCACCTCTGTGTCTTCACCACCCAGGGGCTCGGGCACACGATGGCATTGGGGGGATGAGGTGGACTGGACACTGACAGATGATGGCCCAGCTCCGTCATCTGTGGATGACACAAAGCAGACACATGTTGGTGGTCCCACACACTTGGCACATGTACCCTCCCCCCCCCAAATGCAACACATCAAATAGGGGATAAAAAACACTTACCTGTCCTGGAGCCTTCCTCCATGGAGTCATAGCCAGGGACCCCCTCCACCTGCTCCCTCTCCAGGCAGCGAGAGACCACCTCCTCCTCCGCGGTCAGGGTGACCGGACATGGGGGACCACCACCTGTGCCCCTCTCATGCCTCCTGATGGTGGCCACCTTGCCCCTGACCTTGCGCCTCAGATCATTTATTTTTTTTTGAATGTCAGAAGCAGTCCGGGTGGAGTACCCCAAAATATTGACCCGGCCAGCAATGGTGTCCAGGATGCCCTGCTTCCTCTCCCGGCTGGTCTTACGGCTTTTTTTCCCATGGAGAAAATTATTAAAAGTCTCCATCGCGGATATGATCACAGACAACTCCTGTGAATTAAAGTTGAGGTTCCTCCTCTCTCTGGGGGTAGCGGGAGCAGCCATCACAGCACAAAAGTATCTTCCCTGGGGTGGGGGGAAACGGATATACTTTTGCGCCGGAATGGCGTTTCCGCCTGCGCTTTTAAGCGCCCAACGGAAGGCATTGCGCTGACGTTTCCCGGGAAGTGGTGCCGACGGAAGTTGTGAGCATGCGCACAAGGGCGCGAGTGGAGCCGCACTCACTGCGCATGCTCTGTGGATGATGCGCTGAACATAAGCCTCTGCGCTGGGCTCCGCCCATCATTTACATATGATCACACCCACTTCCACTTGCGTCGGGTTACGCCAGCGCATTATCGTTACTCTGGCGCAAGTTTACGCGCAACTGCTATGTGAATAACAGTACTTGCGCTGAAAGGGTCGTCAGAGTAACGTAAATGAGAAGCGTTACTCCAGAGCAAAGATGCTCCCATCTACCTGAATCTGGCCCTATATCTTTAGTTAATAAATATACATATATTAAATATTCATTTGTATTACTCATCCTCAAAATAGCACAGATAAAATAATTTTGATATCTTGTATCTTAGGAAAAGTGTATATCTCCCAATGCACAGATTTACATATTTCCATAAATACAATAATATTTTATAAGTTCAGAATAAACATTCTGACGGTACATGTAGGCTCTATGTCGAGATGCGTCAATGGTTCTGACAACACCAAATATCACAGCAAACTGATCTCACTGCACTTACCCTTCCAACCTCTTTTAAGCAACCCATGGCACTTTCACAAATATCGCTATGATCACTCTTTCCTCAAAGGCTGCAAAATTTACACGTGGACAGAATTTAGTAAAAAATATCATGCTCTATTTTCTGGACTCTTTAGTTTTCTCCAAATCAATTGTTGGCTCACCACTACCTGCACTAATAATAATTCATATCCAAGCTTTTCGATATTTTTTGCACATCTGCTACTGTCCACTTCTCTCCCCCAAATTGATATCTAACCGTATAGAGAAGAATGGTCTATGATAGCCCCTTGCTCTCTTAACATATACACAACTGAATTCACATATAAGATCGTTGCAAGGTGATACATGGTCCCATCCTGCTTGGCACACTTGCACCCGTCTGTTACCCGTATATGCTTTTGTGGATGTTCATGGTGTACCTGCCCAATGCTTGTGAAATTTTGGACCCCGTTGGTAAAACATGCTCATCCTTCGCTACCTACAGTGAGTTATACCCCTTTATAATGGTAAGGCTTTAAGATCACAGGCTTAGGTGTTCTTTTTTTTTTTTTTTTGGAAAATTCTTTTTATTGAAATATTTGCAACAAGACATACAACATTGAAAAGGGAGAGTACCGTGGAACAACACCTGGTCTCTCACGACCAAATATGATCTCAACATAGACAATCTACCTAACATAGGTATCTGTCTGCTAACATATCACCCAACCCCAAACCACCCCCCCCCCCCCCACAAACCCGAAACTCAGTTCACCACCACCCAGGCAACGGCCCCAGAAAAAAGAGAGTCAGGTTCACAAATTAAGTTGACCCTGTGACGGTAGTAGAACATATCCCCGTCATCCATTCCCTTCTTCTGGTTTAAAAGAAAATCACCCAATATTCCACGAGTAGGAATATCCCTGGAATCGCAGAATAATCCACAAATGCTGGATGTAAACAGGACACACTTTATTGAAAGTACACAGCACACTTTTATACAGGATTTGGAACATCCCGCCTCCAACAACCGCTTTCTTATTGGTCCTTTTTAGAGTCCCGGCAGTTCCCCATCAGGTCCACCATAACCATGCAAATGAGGACTTGAAAATGACACAGCAGAGATTGGTCAGAACGGTTTGAATAGAAAGACTTATGTTTATTGCCAGGGGGGCAATCAATGTACACAATAGCCAGCCACAGAACAATGGAACTGTCTGGAGAGTTGAGACAGGGCAGAAGACATTTACACTTGATAATCAAAAGGCTTTTAGATAGGGTTATCACACAATGGACAATGAGTATCTCTTCTGAGTCTATTGACCTGGCTGGGGTTCAGAATTAAATCTCCTGTAATACATGAATTAGGATTTCACGTAGAAACACTTCAGTATTTCATGGTCCATGACAGACCCAAATAAGCATTTGCAAGCAGATAAACATCCAATTCAATATTGAACCATAATCCCCAGCGGACAGCCCACCCCCAAACAGGGGAATGATCAGATAAGGATCAATGAGAACCCCCCACTTCCGCTACATCAAAGCTAAGCCCATCCATCGCTCATTTAAAGCTAGCAATCCATAAATCAAAACCCACCAGTCAGCCCCCCGCTCTAACCCGCAGTAGCATCAGAATCATACCAGACCTTATCAAACTTTTTCTCGCACCCCCTGAAGAGGTATGTCGCTTTATAATAGGGCATCATAGAATTCACCAGCCCCTTCCAGAAAGCTATACCCGGTGGAGCAGGTGACTTCCACTTGAGCAGAATGGCCTTTCTCCCATAGAATAGTAGTATATTCAACAATGTTCTGAGGGCCCTGGAGGGGACCACCTCTTCCACTAGGCCCAAAAGACACACCTGTACCGACAAGGGAACAGGGACCTGTAAGATGTCCCCCAGACAAGAAACCACCCCCTCCCAAAATACCTTTGCCTACGGGCATTCCCAGAAGATGTGTTTCGCGCAGCCGGCGAAAAGGAGCACCTCCTGCATTCCCAGGTAACTGACGGATATAAAAAAAATGTATAGTGTATCAGCCTATCCCTAGCTGAAACCAAGTGCTGAAAGGGGCGATTCCACATATCATCCCAATCTTCACTATCTATGCCAGGGACCTCCCTTTCCCACCTCTCCCTGCATTTAAGTAATGCCGCCGGGCTTTTCTTAAACATTTCTTTGTAAGTGACAGACAAAGTTTTAGGAAGGTCCTCCACCATGAGCTTGTTCTCAAGAGCAGAGGGTATGGACTCGATCGCCCTTTCCCGGAACTGAGCCCAGAAAGCGTGGCGAAGCTGAATGAACCTGAAAAAATAGGAATTAGGAAGATCAAATCTAACTTTGAGCTGGTAAAATTCCCCATAACTAGTTATGTCCTTAAAAAGCTTAATACCCCTAGTCACCCACACCATCGGATCTGGGAAAGAATAGAAATGAGGCAGCTTGGGATTCCCCCACAGCGAAGTCTGTGGCGAAAAACCCAGATAACTGGGGCAGGCCAGGCCAACCGCCTCATCCCACGCCCTGACAGTCGCCCTCATGGACAACGTCAGCGGTAGGTCAGACCCCACACTCCTATGTACAGCCAAGTGAAGAGTCTCGTAAGGTCCCAAGTGGGCCGCCTCTAGCACCGTGGCAAAGTCACCGTCATCGGAGGTTAGCCATCTGTAGACAAATACTAACTGGCCTGCAAGATAATACTTCCTCCAGTCAGGCAAAGCCAGCCCCCCCTGTCCCCAGGGCTCCTGAAGTACCCTAAGTCCTATATGCAGCGTTTTGGGGGCCCAAAGAAATGAACCAGTAATGCCATCCAGTTGTTTGAAAAAGGATTTAGGAACTCTCACTGGAACATGCCGCAAGAAGAGGCTTAGGTGTTCTTAATGTCCACTTTCTCTACTACCTCTTCCCTGTTCTCCCCCTCCCCACATCGCTCGTGACCCGGTGTGTGTGCCCAGCGGCCGCGATGTACCCCGTGCACCCGCGATTTGCCGTGATTACAGCAGGACCGTGGATCTGTGTGTGTAAACACACAGATCCACGTCCTGTCAGAGGTGAGGAGACCAATGTGTGTTGCCAGTACAGAGGAACACAGATCGGTCTCCACCCCTTGTGAGTCTCCTCCCCCCGACAGCGCTGAAAACTAAAAATTGGTCTGGGCAGGAAGGGGGTGAAAATGCCCAGTATTGAAGTGGTTAATCTTCATATTGCATACATTTAAAACAACAAAATCATAGTGACTTAGTGGTTAGTTCTTCAGTTTTACAGCACTGCACGCCATCTGCATGAAGTTTGCATGTTGTCCCTGTGCTTGCCAATGATTCCTCCAGGTATTCAGGTTTCCTCCCACACTACTCAGAATGCATTGCTGCGTGCATTGTCCCACTGACAACAGGGCACCTGTGTTAAAAAAAATACAGGTTTGTAAAAAAAAATCTACAGCTACAAATTTACCATTACTTTCACTCATGTGCAAAAGGCCTATATCATGGAGAGTGAGTGATTGTGGTGGAGAAGTTTAGCAGAAACAACTGGGCAGGGTTGACACCAATCAGTTGACAAAAATATTCTGTGTTGTTAGTCCATAAGAGAATAGCATTTCTGGCAGGTAAACAGGTATTGTTTAGACCCCTTTCACACTGAGCCATGACTATGTTAGCACTAAAGCGCCGCTCATTTTAGCAGTGTTTGATCGCTGTTTAAGCTTTTCGGCAGTGTCATGAACCTTGGGATGCTAAAGTATTTCTACTTCTGTTACACAGGAGAGGGTGGCTAATAAATCATAATTTATGTATTACATGGGATGGGAGATATTACAGGTGATTTCATGTGGACCAGAGTGACTCATTCCTCTGTGTAACAGACTGTTGAAATGCTAATGTCCCACCACCAGCCAGCTCTCTATTCTAAAGGTTGCTTGAATCTATTGTGTGTGTGTAACAGGTGAGGGGAACGTATAGTGTTTTGTTTGAATTCTATTGATAAAGGAATGTGATGTGTCAAGCTGTAGTAATTACCTCCTCTTTATGCAGAGCCAAGCTGTCTAGATAACGCACTTTGTTACAATTAGTAATTAACTTCACTGATGTCATTATCTAAAGGAATGCGATCTCTCAGGTGTAGTAATTAAGTCATGTTAAATAGACCGGGCTATTGTGTACATTGATTGCCCCCTGGGGCTTCTGTCTCATTACACACAGTCTTTCCTCCAAGCTTTGGGACCAATCTCTGCTGAGTCATTTTGAAGTCCTCATTTGCATGGGAGAGGACCTGATGGGGGACTGCCTGGACTTTACAATGGACCAATAGGAAAGCGGTTGTTGGGGGTGGGATGTTCCAAATTCTGTATAAAAGTGTGCTGTGTACTTGAAAATAAAGAGTCCTGTTTGAACATACATACAGCCTGCCTGATGTGTGTTCTAAATGGATCTCGAACAGCACATAGCTGTAGTTCGGATCCCGGAACCTTGGATGACTGGACCATCAGACGTTGCAATTGGCAATCTGATCCAATAGTAGCAGAGGAGTGTCGGAAGAGCGGGACCGAGCGAGCAAGGGTCTCGTCACATTGGTTGGCAGCGGTGGGATTTGCTCTCCAGTTACTGGGACACTCCAAACAACCACCATGGATGACCAGCTATGCAGCCTGCAGGAGAACCATGCTGAAAGACTTACTTGAGAGCCATGGAGGCACCGGTGGGACAAAGAACAAGGCCAACCTGATCAGTAAACTAGCCGAGATGGATCAGACGGATGGTGATGCAGGACCCCGGTCAGTTGAAGACTTGTTTCAGCAACGTGTTCGAGAGCGGTTGGCATTATATGGCACTAACCCATCAGAGACTACCATACAGAATGCCATTAGAGGCATCCAGCTGCAGGATGAGCAACAACAGAAAGAACAAAAGCGCTAAGAGAGATAACGAGAGCGACAAGAGAAAGAACGAAAGTGCCAAGAGAGAGAACGAGAGCGACAACAGAAAGAACGAGAGTGGCAACATGAGCTGAGAATTGCAGAAATACGGCAGTTGGTGAACGCCTAAAGAAGCAGCACCAAATGAAAGAAGAGGAGAGGTACAGATACCAGTAACCATGGAAGAGGAATTCAGAAGGAGGTTGCGAGAGAAGCAGATACAGCACAGAGGACCCAGTATCAGAGGAGGTCCTGCTTGGATGGTCTGATTAGATCCGCTGCGAACTCTGGAAAGAAGCGCTAGCCCGTGAGCAGCGACACCAGGGAAAAGCTCTCCCCTCCATCCATGTAAGGTACTGGTCACAGTATGAAGTACGAATGCTGTTATTGGGGGAACAACCGAAGCAGGAGTGGACAGCAGAGTTAATCAGGCTGATCCGGGCAGAGATGCGGTTGGATGAGAGGTACAGAGCCCTCCGGTGGTATGTAGTCCAAGAGTGCCCGTGGTCAGCGGATGACAGCCCCACAGAAGGCTTTGACTATGATGGCCTGGGATTGTTGTATTGGAGGATGTCCATTGATCCTGACTTTGGGAGCGATCGGGAGTGGCGTTTGGAGGAAATAATGGAGCACAGAGAGCGAAGACTGAATGTCTCGGAAGTGCACTGGTTACAGCAGTGTTTCTCAACTCCAGTCCTCAAGGCCCCCCAACAGGTCAGGTTTTCAGGATTTCCATTATTTTGCACAGGTGATTTGATCAGTTTCACTGCCTTAGTAATTCCCACAGCCTTTTCATCTGAGGGAAATCCTGAAAACATGACCTGTTGGGGGGGGGGCTTGAGGACTGGAGTTGAGAAACACTGGGTAACAGGAAGATTTGGAATTCCTGGCCAATCAGGAATAGGAGCTGGAAATCACCTGCAAACAGCTTCTAGACTCCGCTCAGCAGCAGGATGGGGCTCCCTTTGCCTGGGACTATGAGGAAATATCATCTGACAACGCTGAAATCCTGGCTGATGAATCAGCAGTGGAAAATCTGGAGATTGCCATTCCCAAAGCTCAAGTGCTGACCGCAGGGCTGAGCTCTGCTAACCTCTGCTCAGTACCTATAGCATCTTCTGGGTTACATGGACAGGAGATGGTGAACCTCTATCCCCAGACACCAGTTGCAGAGACAGGGGATCTAATAGACTTTTTTGCTGAGGAAAAACAACCCGATGAGCCTCCAGCAGAAGAACTGGTATCAGGGTCACACTTCACGGTGCTCTTCCCAGCACCAAGGGCAGTATCTGTGGAGTTACAAGGAACTTCCCCAGCTGAAGCACTGGTCACCGAACAGAGGGTTCAATACCTCTGCCCAGTGGCGTAACTAGAGACTTCAGGGCCCCGGTGCAAGAAATCATGAAGGGCCCTGCCCCCCCCCCCCCCCCCCCCCCCGAAATGACTGATCGCGATACCTAATTTTTTTACACTGTACAAGAAAGTAATACAATTCTGTTTCTGATTTCACTTGAGGGGGGGTGGCTGCAGTGGCAGTGCCATCCTCTCCCACCACCACCTGTGTCTCTTACTGATCTCATCACTATCCCCCCACCACCTCTGTTGTAGAAGTAATAGGGGGATAGGGATGAGATTAGTGGTGCGGCTGTAGGGGGATGGGATCAGTAAGAGGCACGGGTGGTGGCGGGAGAGGATGGCATCACCACTGCCACCCCCCTCAAGTACCACCGGCACCACCCCCCTCATGTATCACCATTACCACTCTGCTCTAGTATCACCGCTACCACCCCCCTCAAGTACCAGCAGTGGTACTTGAGGGGGGTGGTTGCAACGGCAGTGTTGGTGCCATCCTCTCCCACCACCACCTGTGCCTATTACTGATCCTATCCTCCCACCACTGATCTCAGCCCTATCCCCCATCACCTCTGTTGTAGAAGTAATGGGGGGGATAGGGATGAGATCAGTGGTGGGGGGGATGGGATCAGTAAGAGGCACAGGTGGTGGAGGTTGGCATCAATTGCTCAGCTCTGAAAAATGTCACTTACTGTCAATCAATCGATCCCCTGGGAATTCCGTTCGATCAGTTACGGTCACCTTCACTGTGCCTTCTAATCTCTCGCCAGGATGCCTTCTTGTCTCATAAGTAGATGGCATAGGTACTCCACGAAGAGAGGAAAGCTCCTCCCCTGCCTTTTCTCATTGGTGTCAGCCCCCAGTCTCAGCGCTGCCTCTGCCCAGGCCTAGATTTATTCCCTTTGCTGCCCCAAGGCCAGGTCCTTCAATGCCACCCCCCCCCCCCACACACACACACACACCATCACATAGGGGGACTCCCCAGAGAGCCCCCCTTACATCAGGGTCCCCAGAGAGCCTTCCTACTTACATCAGGGTCCCCAGAGAGCCTTCCCCTACATTAGGGTCCCCAGAGAACCTCCCCTTACATCAGAGTCCCCAGAGAACCTCCTCTTACATTAGTGTCCCCAGAGAACCTCCCCTTACATCAGGGTCCCCAGAGAACCTCCTCTTACATTAGTGTCCCCAGAGAGCCTCCTCTCCTACATTCGTGTCCCAAGAAAGTCCCTCCTTACATCAGGGTCCCCAGAGAGCCTCCCCTCTTACATTAGTGTCCCCAGAGAGTCTCCCCTCTTACATTAGTGTCCCCAGAGAGCCTCCCCTCTTACATTAGTGTCCCCAGAGAGCCTCCCCTCTTACATGAGTGTCCCCAGAGAGCCCCTTCCTTACATTAGGGTCCCCAGAGAGCCCCCCTTACATTAGTGTCCCCAGAGAGCCTCCCCTCTCACAGTAGTGTCCCCAGAGAGTCTCCCCCTACATCAGGGCCCCCAGAGAGTCTCCCCCCATACATTAGGGCCCCCAGAGAGTCTCCCCATACATAAGGGCCCCCAGAGAGTCTCCCCCTACATCAGGATTTCCAGAGAGCCCCATTACACCAGGGTCCCCAGAGAGCCTGCCCTCTTACATTAGTGTCCCCAGAGAGTCTCCCCCCTTACATTAGTGTCCCCAGAGAACCCCACCTTACAACAGGGTCCCCAGAGAGTCTCCCCCTACATCAGGGTCCCCAGAGAGTCCCCCTCTTACATTAGTGTCCCCAGAGGCCCCCTTCCTTACATTAGTGTCCCCAGAGGCCCCCTTCCTTACATTAGTGTGCCCAGTGGCCCCCTTCCTTACATTAGTGTCCCCAGAGGCCCCCTTCCTTACATTAGTGTCCCCAGAGGCCCTCTTCCTTACATTAGTGTCCCCAGAAGCCCCCCCTTACATTAGTGTCCCCAGAAGCCCCCCCCCCCCTTACATTAGTGTCCCCAGAAGCCCCCCCTTACATTAGTGTGCCCCGAAGCCCCCCCTTTCAATTAGTGTCCCCAGAAGCCCCCCCTCTTACATTAGTGTCCCCAGAAGCCCCCCCCCATCTCTTACATTAGTGTCCCCAGAGGCCCCCCATCATTACATTAGTGTCCCCAGAAGCCCCCCTCTCTCACATTAGTGTCCCTAGAGGCCCCCTTCCTTACATTAGTGTCCCCAGAAGCCCCACTCTCTTACATTAGTGTCCCCAGAGGCCCCCTTCCTTACATTAGTGTCCCCAGAAGCCCCCCTCTCTTACATTAGTGTCCCCAGAGGCCCCCTTCCTTACATTAGTGTCCACAGAGGCCCCCCCCTCTTTCATCAGGGTCCCCAAACAGCTGACTCCCCCTTGCAGAGGTTCCCCTGTACCTGGCTGGTGGAGGTGGCGATCGGCAGCTTTATGGTGTCCACAGGCAGGGGGATCTCACTGGGGATTGTAGTTCTATCTCCGAATCATGTATACAGCAGAGGGGGAGGGGCCTCTGACCCGTGCATCAACAACAGTGTGCAAGCAGAGTGAAAGTGAAACTGATACGTGCCCGGGTCAGATGCCCCTCCCCTCTCTGTGTACACTGACACTCAAATACTACAAGCCCCAGGGAGATCACGCTGCCCACACAGGCACCATAGAGCTGCCGATCTTCCACCTCCTACCACATCTCCCCACTGAAGTCTAAACGGCAAGCCAGAGGTGCAGGGGGAGATGCCGGGTCTTGGGGGGGTTGCTGCGATGCCGCCCCTGCATCCACTGCCAGTGCCTTGTCGGCACCCGATCACCACGGCGGAACGGCTCCTCACACTGGCAGGCAGTGGTCGGGCCCCTCGAATTGGCTAAACTACAGGGCCCAGTCGCAAGCGCGACTGCTGCGACTATGAAAATTCCGCCACTGCCTCTGCCCCACCCCTGTGGCAGTTCCGGAGGCTCAGGGTGAGAAGGTGGTGATCACTAGTGATAAGCGGAATACGCCTTATTCGATTTCGCGATATTTCGCGAATATTTCAAATAATATTCGTGAATATTCGTTAATATCAAATATTCGTGATATTTTATAAAAAAAAAAAAAATTGTGAAATTTCGCCAATGCGAAATTTCGTTAAAGAGGAATTTCACTATTTTTTTTTGTGTGACTTTTAATATCGAATATTTGTGATATTTTATAAAAAAAAAAAAAAAATTGCGAAATTTCGCCAATGCGAATTTTCACCAATGCGAAATTTCGCTATTTTTTTTGGATAAAATATCATGAATATTCGATATTTACAAATATTCACTATATTTTATATAAAAAAAATTGATTGCGAATTTGATTGCGAAATTTGAAAAAATACGAATATTCGAAATAGCGAATATTCGCAGCGATATTCGAGTTATTCGCGAATACTCGAATATGCAATCTCCCCTCTTACATTAGTGTCCCCAGAGAGTCTCCCCTCTTACATTAGTGTCCCCAGAGAGCCTCCCCTCTTACATTAATGTCCCCAGAGAGCCCCTTCCTTACATTAGGGTCCCCAGAGAGCCCCCCTTACATTAGTGTCCCCAGAGAGCCTCCCCTCTCACAGTAGTGTCCCCAGAGAGTCTTCCCCTACATCAGGGCCCCCAGAGAGTCTCCCCCCATACATTAGGGCCCCCAGAGAGTCTCCCCCTACATCAGGATTCCCAGAGAGCCCCCATTACACCAGGGTCCCCAGAGAACCTCCCCTCTTACATTAGTGTCCCCAGAGAGTCTCCCCCCTTACATTAGTGTCCCCAGAGAACCCCACCTTACAACAGGGTCCCCAGAGAGTCTCCCCCTACATCAGGGTCCCCAGAGAGTCTCCCCTTACATCAGGGTCCCCAGAGAGTCCCCCTCTTACATTAGTGTCCCCAGAGGCCCCCTTCCTTACATTAGTGTGCCCAGTGGCCCCCTTCCTTACATTAGTGTCCCCAGAGGCCCCCTTCCTTACATTAGTGTCCCCAGAGGCCCCCTTCCTTACATTAGTGTCCCCAGAGGCCCTCTTCCTTACATTAGTGTCCCCAGAAGCCCCCCCTTACATTAGTGTCCCCAGAAGCCACCCCCTCTTACATTAGTGTCCCCAGAAGCCCCCCCTTACATTAGTGTGCCCAGAAGCCCCCCCTTTCAATTAGTGTCCCCAGAAGCCCCCCCTCTTACATTAGTGTCCCAAGAAGCCCCCCCCCATCTCTTACATTAGTGTCCCCAGAGACCCCCATCATTACATTAGTGTCCCCAGAAGCCCCCCTCTCTCACATTAGTGTCCCTAGAGGCCTCCTTCCTTACATTAGTGTCCCCAGAAGCCCCCCTCTCTTACATTAGTGTCCCCAGAGGCCCCCTTCCTTACATTAGTGTCCACAGAGGCCCCCCCCCTCTTACATCTTGCAGAGGTTCCCCTGTACCTGGCTGGTGGAGGTGGCGATCGGCAGCTTTATGGTGTCCACAGGCAGGGGGATCTCACTGGGGATTTTAGTTCTATCTCCGAATCATGTATACAGCAGAGGGGGAGGGGCCTCTGACCCGTGCATCAACAACAGTGTGCAAGCAGAGTGAAAGTGAAACTGATACCTGCCCGGGTAAGAGGCCCCTCCCCTCTCTGTATACACTGACACTCAAATACTACAAGCCCTAGGGAGATCACGCTGCCCACACAGGCACCATAGAGCTGCCGATCTTCCACCTCCTACCACATCTCCCCACTGAAGTCTAAACGGCCAGCCAGAGGTGCAGGGGGAGATGCCGGGTCTTGGGGGGGTTGCTGCGATGCCGCCCCTGCATCCACTGCCAGTGCCTTGTCGGCACCCGATCACCACGGCAGAACGGACCCTCACACGGGCGGCGGGCGGGCCCCCCCGACTTGGCTAAACTACAGGGCCCAGTCGCAAGCGCGACTGCTGCGACTATGAAAATTCCGCCACTGCCTCTGCCCCACCCCTGTGGCAGTTCCGGAGGCTCAGGGTGAGAAGGTGGTGATCACTAGTGATGAGCGGAATACGCCATATTCAATTTCGCGATATTTCGCGAATATTTAAAAGAATATTTGCGAATATTCGTTAATAACGACTATTCGTGATATTTTATAAAAAAAAAAAAATTGCGAAATTTCGCCAATGCGAAATTTCGTTAAAGCGAAATTTCGCTATTTTTTTTGTGTGACTTTTAATATCGAATATTTGTGATACTTTATTAAAAAAAAAAAAAATGCGAAATTTCGCCAATGCGAATTTTCGCCAATGCGAAATTTCGCTATTTTTTTTGGATAAAATATCACGAATATTCGATATTTACGAATATTCGCTATATTTTATATAAAAAGTAGTGCGAATGCGAAATTGATTGCGAATTTGATTGCGAAATTTGAAAAAATATGAATATTCAAAATAGCGAAAATTCGCAGCGATATTCGAGTTATTTGCGAATACTCGAATATGCAATATTCGTAGCGAATATTCGCAATGCGAATATTCGTGAGCAACACTAGTGATCACTCCCCAGCCGCAGGTTACAGAATGTATGGACTGTTCAGAGGATGTTATGGATTATGCAACAGGGCAGAGTGCTAGCAATGTCTGCCCAGCACCGGAACAACTGTAGAATTCCAGGGAGCCGGGGCAGTTGGCCCCTCTCCCCAGCAACAAGCTGAGATAGTAAAGCTTTTACTTCCAGCTGAATCACTGGCAGCAGGGCAGGATGATACTGGCTGCTGCACACAACTACAGCTTGAGCGGATATCGGTGGATGGGACTGTGGTCTCCACTCACAGCAACCCAGCAGAAGAGCTGGCAACGGAGCCAAAATTCCCCCGGGCCGCTGCTCTCAACTAACAGAAGAGGGGGTGCCTGTGGTAGTGGTTGGAACTTCGGTCTTCAAAAACACAACCCCAGAAAATGGTACGGCACTGAGACGGGAGGATGTCAGCCTTGCTTTGCAAGCACCGGGGGGTTTTCACCTACCACAAATTGATGGGACTTCAGTCTCCACTTGTATACTCCAGGTATGGGGGCCAGTTGGCCCAGATCCCCAACAGCATGATGAACTGAGCCCAGTCACCCTGTCTTCTCTCCAGCGGCTGAAAGGACTCCAGGGAGGAGGGCCAGTCCAGGCCTCTTCCCAGCAGCGGGTATGTTCTCTGAGAGAGGCAGAGATTGGCTGGGTGAGTAATGCTCTGTTTGGGACAATTTATTTGGGGTACGGTATGGATACTGGCATTGGAGGACTGGAACTACTGACTAACTTTAAAGTCAACCCGTCTGGTGTCTCCTACTGTGTTAGTCTCCTGCCGAAAGGGGAGAGGTGTGACAGACCTTGCTGGGACAGGGGCTTTTGAAGAGAACTGAATGCGAGCCTCTTGCCATCCGATTATGGGTCAGGGCCTCAAAACAGGAAGGCGGATGGGTTATCCCAGCAGACAGTCCTGGAACCTTAAGACTACTTTTCCAACATCCTCGAGTTGACCCGTTTGGGTCCCACTGCGGCTCTTGGACTGTTTCCCAGGGGGAGTAATGTCATGGACCTTGGGATGCTAAAGTGTTTCTACTTGACATCTGTTACACAGGAGAGGGTGGCTAATAAATCATAATTCATGTATTACATGAGATGGAAAATATTACAGGTGATTTCATGTGGACCAGAGTGACTCATTCCTCTGTGTAACAGACTGTTGAAATGCTAATGTCCCACAACCAGCCAGCTCTCTATTCTAAAGGTTACTTGAATCTATTGTGTTTGTGTAACAGGTGAGGGGAACGTATAGTGTTTTGTTTGAATTCTATTGATAAAGGAATGTGATGTGTCAAGCTGTAGTAATTACCTCCTCTTCATGTGGAGCCAATCTCTGCTGAGTCATTTTAAAGTCCTCATTTGCATGGGAGAGGACCTGATGGGGGACTGCCTGGACTTTTCAATGGACCAATAGGAAAGCGGTTGTTGGGGGTGGGATGTTCCAAATTCTGTATAAAAGTGTGCTGTGTACTTCCTGCCTGGTGTGTGTTCTAAATGGATCTCGAACGGCACATAGCTGTAGTTCGGATCCCGGAACCTTGGATGACTGGACCATCAGACGTTGCAATTAGCAATCTGATCCAATAGTAGCAGAGGAGTGGCGGGAGAGCGGGACCGAGTGAGCAAGGGTCTCATCACAGGCAGCTAGCGGGGTGATTTTAATCCCCGTTAGTGGTCGAAGAAGGGGTTAAAAATGCCTGTGTTGCGGCGCTGCCCATTAATTTCAATGGGCAGGGTGTTTTGAGATCTCTGTATACAGCGATCCCAAACTGCCCCAAAGATGCTGCTTGCAGGACTTTTCCCAACCTCCCACGAGCGCATCACCGCAGTGTGAAAAGTCACACTGAAATGAAAAAGAGGCAGTTTTCAGGCGTTATTTAGAGGCTATTTCTAGTGCTAAGGCCCCTTTCACATTGAGGCGTGGAGCCGCGGTGACGGTATAGCCGCGCTATTTGTAGCGCCGCTATACCGTCGTGTTTACCGCGATATTCGGGCGCTAGCGGTGAGGTTTTAACCCCCGCTAGCGGCCACCGCCCGCGTTGCGGGCGGTATTACCGCGCTATTGCCGCGGTTTCCCATTGTTTCCAATGGGAAGGCGCGCTATAAGCGGTGAACACACCGCTCCTGTAAAGATGCGGCTAGCAGGAAGCTAGCGCACCGCTTCAGTGTGAAAGCCTTCGGGCTTTCACATTTACAGGCGTTCATTATAGCAGCGCTATTTTTAGCGCTGTACCGCATGAAAAACGCCTCAATGTGAAAGGGGCCTAAAACACCTGAAAAACACCTCAGTGTGAAAGGGCTCTTATACTTGGAGGGTCTTTAAAGCATAAACAATGGGGAAATGTGGATGTATTGAATATGTGTGTTTTTTTTTTTTTTTGTCCTATGTGCACTTTATAGAACAGCAGTGAGTTAAAATCTCATTAAGCATCTAGAAATCTGAAATCTTAACTTGCAAACAGATGCAAATATACCAAAGGAATACAGTGTTAGTGCTAAAATACAATGAATTATATGGGCAATAAATATGCATTTTAAGAAAAGTGTAACATGAAATTCAGACTTAATGGCAGTCAAGATTCATTGGGTATACAGTAAGAAAAATAATTCAACATTTGTATAAATGAGACACCAAACTGTGTTGTAACATATTTATTTGAAACTCATTTGATACTTTTCATTTGATACTGTTCAATAAATACTATGTTGATAACAATGTCCTCCGTTTCTATTCATCTTCACCATATAACTGTCCTCTGCCCACAGTTTAGAGTTTGAAATACCAGCAGAACTACATTTCTTATTGTTGGAGTTGTCCCTTAAATTAGAACTAAAGACAAAACTTTTTTTTCCAAAAAATAAGGGATAGTTATAAGCCCTGCCAAAACAGGAAGTGATGGCAAATATCTTTAACCCCTTGGCACTGGCGCCTCCTGGCCCTTTAAGGGGTTTCAGATGCCAGGAGGCGGGGCAGCGTTTAGGACTATGTGCCCACCTTGATTGGCTGTTAGCCGCTGGTAAGTGTTCCAGGACAGCGCAGGGTGCATTCTCTCAGCACAGCTGTATTTACATTGTGGTACACAAATATGTGGCCGCTCTGCGTTAAGGCCCACCCGCTCAGAGGCCACATATTTGTGTACTGTCTGCGCCAAGAGGTTAAAGTAAGGGAATCCCTGGATGTCACTAGAATGAGTGCCCTCCTTGAAAGTTTTCTCCTCTTTTACTTTTCTAGGAACAACCCAAAATGTGGGATTTTCTTTCACTTTCCCCTTCAATGATAACGATACATGGGACAAATAGAGAAGGTGAATTTCCCTAACCGGAGTATAGATGGCAATAAAAACGAATAGGTGCTCCAATCATTCTCTATTCTATCCAAAGCAAAAAAGCCTTTATACTTCAATTTCACAAGGTCAAATATTTTCTGATATGTTCTCATTGTTTTGCCCAGTCCTTTAGTTTTATTACCTAGCAATTATTAATAATAATGATGATTAGAACTGAAACTAGGGATTTGGCCAGGTTTGGATTTCACTTCTATAGGTATACCTACGATGTATCATTTTTTTTTTTTAAGTTGTGTAGATGAATATATAGTTTAAATATTTCTCATTCTGTTTGCTAGACTTGACACTCCCTATTTAGCTCTAAGGGGAATTGAGAGGTATTTGCTAAGTGTTCTGCTACTGAAACCTCCAAAAAGCTTTGGAAACAAATTTTGTAAAAAGAATAACATTTAACAAGACAACCATTTGACGTATCCTCCCATTAGATAAAAAGCTGAAAGATGATCTCTCTTACATCTTTTTATACTGTATGAGCATTGTTTGATTCTTAAAAAAGGCATTTCTATTGTTGCCACTAGAAACCACATTCTCCCTTTTATTCTCCCATTAGAATGTACCATGAGAATGTACAAGAATAGAACCAAGAATTTCACTGATTGATGTGGGAAATGGACATTTCGATAAATTGGTATTGTTGTGTACACAATTTACTACTGTATAGCTTGTTCTTGATTCTACCTGTAAAATATGATTACCATATTATTAAAATGACTGAATTTTAGGTCACAGAATATCATTGTTATTGAGATAAACAGAGGCACAATGTGTGCTATAAAGCTGTTACAGACAATAAAATAGTTCTAGATTGCAGTGTGCGCAATCTTACATAATCATTTTCCCTACGGATCAGGCCATAGACATCCGCATAGCATGATTGTGCATGTCTATTGTAAGGGGGGCATTCAATCCATCTTCCAATGGTATTTGCATTGGTAAATGTTGCACAGACACAGTCCATGCAGGTTTATCCTACACTGCATAAAATGAACAAAATATCTGCTCATCTGGGTTACTAACTAATTTAGGTCAGTTCACAACTAACAGAATGCCCCCTAATGGGTTCTCCAAAACCAGCGCAGCATTTGTACCTGTTTTAGAGTTCTGTCTGCATTCTGCCTTTTCACTCAGCAGCAGGATCCTGCATCAGAGGGAGCAAGAGAGAGTCCTGAATATCAGTCATATTGCACACTGTATATAAAGGCTTGTGCACAGCTCAGACTAACAATGAGGTCTGGCTGCTAAGTAAGATGCAGACCTAGAAATGGAGGCTAAATTCCACCCAAAGCTCTACAAAGTCTCTGTGCTCCAGGACCTAGAACAGAACTTCTTAAGACTTCTTAAGACTCTGAGAAAACAAAACATTTGTTTTCTCGACATCAGCCGTAACCCTGGAACACCTCGCCATATGTTTGTGCGAAACCTAAGGGCCCATTCACACCTTGGCGTTTTGTCGCCTGTAGCGCGACGCTCACAAACGCCAGAGGGACGAAAATACATTAAAGGCAATGGGGATGGTTCACATCTGCACGCTGATACGCATATCGCCCGTCGCCTGTAGTCAAAAAAAGTTCCGGACCCTTTTTTGTCGCGCAAATCGCGCGATTTGGGCGTATTTGAGCGTTTTTAGTTTCCCATTGAAATCAATGTAAAACGCCCGATACGCGTGTATTGCGCGACAACAAGCGTTTGTACAAGCGTTTTGACGCCACTGTTGCTCAAATTGAATACAGGAAATGTAAAAAAAAAATACATAATCTCAAACAGGAAGTCCAAAAATCACCATTTTCCATAGCAGTATTTTCACACAGCAGCATGGATTCAGACATGAATGAAACCCTCTCCCTCCTAGACCCTGAGAAATTCATTAGGATGGTGAAGGAGCACCCCTGCCTGCATGACATCAAAGATCCATCCTACAGTCGGCGTACAGTTAGGAGGAGGGCATGGAACCAAATAGCCTCTCAGATTTTCCATAATTGGAGTGACATAACCGATAAGGATAGAAAAGGTAAAGTGAACATAAAATTCAATGTTTGTAAACCCATGGTTTTTTACTTTTATCTACAGAAGACTATTTTGTTGGTATATTCTCAAAACTATGACATTATGGTGGACACATGGTACACTTTTGACACAAATTTTAACGCCTTTCTCATTTTTTGCACTAATGTGACTGGCAGGGAAATGCTAGGGGGTTGAGGAAGGGAATGTGTACTCAATATAGTGTTTTAACAGTGGGGGAAGGGGGTAGACTGGGGGAGGTGACAGACCTGTGCCACTATTTGCAAGAGACACAGATTGTTCTCCTCTCTCCCTCACATGATGCTGTCATTTTGTTACCCGCCAATGAGAAATGATCTCATCTGTGTACATATGAGATCATCTCTTAATTGGCCGCACAGATTTTCTATCAAACGGTCACTCAAATGTGTCTTTCACAGTGTTCTGTCATTTGATGTGTCCAAGGTACACGGCCAGCACAGAAGTTCTCCACTGGGCGCTCAGGAGCGCGTGTGGTGAACGAGGGAAGGGTCAGCCGTACAAATACGGACCACCACAGAAGTAGAAACACCCTGTGGCCGTATATGTGCTGACGGCCGTCTTGAAGTGGTTAAATAAAATATCTATTCCCACCAACTTTTTTAAGCACCTATGCTGCTGCACGAGCACAGATTTGGCCGTTTGCTAGCCTTTATCCGGCCCTAGACACAACACCTTCCAATGTCATGACGCACTATCCCCCACCTTGACAACAATAATGGGGCACTGTACTGTAGTATTCACTGATACCAATGATGGTATACTATTCCACCTAGGAGGATTAGTATACCATCATTGTTATCAGTGAATAATACAGTACAGTGCCCCATTGAGGGGATACTCCCCTTCCTACTAGGCAGGACCCGGGACCTAGTAGACAGGACTGAGGCAGGACCCGTGAGTTGTTCTTCCCATGCTGACACTCTGACCCCGATTTGATACCATAGGGATAATGCACCAAAAGAAAAAAAAATCTCAAAATAAAATAAACATGAGACTTCTTAATACATCAATCAAATATTTTTATTGTATCACAACAGCATATGATTTATTGTTCAAAAAAAGTACAGCAAGCATTACAGTTTCACTAAAAAAACAATAATGGTAATAATTAAATAGCATCCAGCTGCCATGGTACCTGTCCTGCAGGAGACATGAAATATGCCGCATACTGATCGCGGACATATGAACCCTGCCTGTTCCCACGGACACCAGTCCACTGAGCTCTTTCCATAGTCTCAGAAACCGTCTCTTCAAAATCAAAGCCATCGCGCTGCCTCACAAAGTTGTGCAAGGCACACGCAGCTTTGACAGCAGTGACGGCATTCTGCATGTTTAGCACTATCGGAGTGTGCAGGAGCCGCCACTTATTGGCAAGTATACCAAAAGCGCATTCAACTACTCGCCGTGCTCTGGTTAGGCGGTAGTTGAACACGCTCCTCTCCTCTGTTAAACTATGACCCGAATAAGGCCGTAGGAGATTTGTCCCCAATGAAAAGGCCTCATCACCCACAAATACACTGGGTAGGGGAGGGCCATTTGTGCCTGGGAGTGGACTGCATTCTGGTAGGTCAAGATCATTTGTTCGCAGCATTTGACCAAAGGAAGAGTTCCCAAAGATAGTTGAGTCCGCGCTGCTGCCATATGACGCAATGTCTATGTATGTAAAACAATAGTTTGCATCAGCCACAGCCATTAATACAAATGAGAAATATTTCTTGTAGTTAAAGAATTCGCTTCCACTTGTCATGGGCTTCACAATCCTGATGTGCTTCCCATCTATTGCTCCGACACAATTGGGAAAGTTGCAGCGTTGCCAGAATACCTCCGCAATCTGTGCCCATTCCTGTGCAGTAGGTTTCTTGAAAACTACCTCCTGGAGAACCTCCCATATAGCAGAGCAGGTGTCACGTATGATGTAACTCGCTGTAAGACTTGCCTATACGGAAGGCATAATGTAGACTTCCTAGAGACTGTCCAGTCGATAAATACCTACAAAGAAAATAATATATATTATTTTATTTTGTTTTTGACAGTTAAACAGATTAAAGATAAATGGAAGAATATACGGGACGCCTATACACGCTACCTGAGACAAATGAGGAATACCAGGAGTGGATCGGCGGCATGTGCCACGAAGGAGTACATTCATGCAAAGGAATTGGAATTCCTTCGACCTTCAATGACTTTGGCGAGGTAAACTATTATCTGTACTAAGGACAGTAAACGAAATGGGTATACGTAAGTTATAATAACTCATTTATATTTACAGGACTGAAAACAGCTGGGAGGAAGCAGCTCCAACCGCCCCTGTCGGGATGGATACAAGCAGCAGAAATTCCAGCGATCAGGCACTGGAGGGTCTGGAGCCGGAAAGCCAGTTGGCCAGTTCTTCGCAATCCACGACGCCAACACCTCTGGGAGAGGAGGAGTCAACACCAAGGCCGTTACCGCGTGTAGTTGCGAGGGGGACCAGAAGAAAGGCTCCAGATCCAGACCCAAATTTAAAACTTATGCTTGAGATAATGGCAGAAATGAAAGACAGAATGGGTACTAATCAACTTTCATATGGACACAAGTCTACCCAATGTCTTGCGGAACTAATCGACAGGGTTCCTAAAAGCCTACAGGCTGAAATGTTGGCAGGTACCATACGGTACATTGCCACCTTTATACCACCAGAAGAACCCTTCCAAACCTCAGAACCGCCAGCCTATGGTCCCTATGCTAGCCACCCCCCGCAACATCTATCAGCACCACCACTTCCTCATTTCACAACACCACCTTTTCCCAGGCACCTACCTCAACCCACACCACCTTACCCGACTCAGACGACAGCAGTTTCTACCCACCCTCATCTACCAACACCACCTTCTGCATACACTTCCACAACACTTCCTGATGTCACGCACCTGCAGACGCAAACTTCTACACTTTCAACTTACACACACCCACAGACGACACCTTCTGCCTACCATCCTCCGACTTCCAAAACACTTCATCTGCCGACACAACCTCCTTACCCTTCTCGGACGACATTGACGTATTCTGATTTCCCACACCTGCCTACACTCCCACCTTACAATCACCAACCTACACCAACACCACCACCACCACCACCAGCAACACCACCTTCCCGTTGGCCGCATGCTCCAACTTCCACTTCCAATTGGTCACGTTTTGGCCAAGCCATACATTCTGGCATGTCAGCGGATGACACAGGGGAATCCCCTAGAAGATTTCAGAATCTTTAAATAATAAACTGTTCTATGAGCAACGTTTGCTTCAGTTCTTTTTGTTGACAAAAATAAAAAAAAAATTAAAAAAATTAATGAATAAAGTTTATAATATTGTTTCTAAAAAAATAAAAAAATTTGGACCTTTTAAAACGTGTGTTTTTTAATATTACATGAATATACAAATATATTATTATTGGGTAGTGTATGCAATAGTTTGTGGTGTGTTTGGTTTCCGCCTATCACGGAGGCCCTCTCGTCCTCGGGCGAGAGGGCCTCCGTGATGGACGAACACTGAACACAGTGCCTCATAGGACGCTTAATGTTCCGCCTATCACGGAACAGAAGATGTAGGAGGCACGGCTTTTGAAGAAACGTACGGCCAAGATTCTGAAAGGTAAGGGCACGGTCTGATCATGTAATGGGGCAGGTCTGGCATGTGATGGGGCACAGTCTGTCATGTAATGGGGCACAGTCTGTCATGTAATGGGGCACAGTCTGTCATGTAATGGGGCACAGTCTGTCATGTAATGCGGCACAGTCTGTCATGTAATGGTGGCACCGTGAGGCGATTCATGAATAGTAGGAAGGGGGTAGTCTTTTATACGGTGAGTATATCACAAAAAAAAGTTTTTGGATATAAAATTAGGGGGTCGTCTTGCACACAGTGGTCTTATACCCCTGCAAACATGGTAGCTTTCTTTTGGGTTTTCTGCAATTTTGATTTAAATTTATTTTATGGGCACTAGAGCATCATTTTGGAAAATTAAAAAAAAAACGTATATCAGCACAAATTTGACAAAGAGTTTTTAACTTACCTCAGTGTGATGATAAGTCGCTCCACAGGGGGTATGCAATTGCGGAAAAAGGTGTCCATCTTCTGTAATCGACCGCTGAGCAGTTCAAGCAACTCATCGAAGCTGTTAATAAAAAGAAATGGGGTTTTTAGTGGACAAAGAAAAGTACAATGTCAAAAACAATGAATACAGATACTTTTTACTAACCTTTTCATTGACATCCTAGTGTAGTCCATAAATTTATCCTCGTGCTCTCAGAGATCTTTAAAAAGGACCCAAAACTGGCCTGTCTCTTCCCGACCGGCAATAACAGGGTGGATCCAATATCTCCGTGCCCTCTTCCTTCTCCTCTGTCCCTGGTATAGCATATATGTGGTGGCAGTGGCTGCTGCCAGCATACATGCCATCTCATCATTGCTCATTTTCAGTGTGTAGTCGAAAGCACAATGATGACCCGGAAGAGGTATATTCACACAGGAAGGGGAAAAAAAATTCCTAGGATAGCAACAAGTGATGTCAGGGATGATCATTTTTCCTATTGGATTATGTGAAAAAGGACCATGTACAAAAACGTCGGAAGACGCTGTATGCAAACGCGCGCAAACGCGCATATACGCGCGACAAAACGCCGAAAAAAACGCCGAAAAACGCCGCTATTGCCTACGTCTAGGTGTGAATGCAGCCTAAGTGACACACACATACTATCTACATTCCTGCCAGCCAGTGCTTGACATGATACACTCAGCAGTGACCTCCTAGTGCCTTTATACTTCAATTTCACAAGGTCAAATATTTTCTGATATGTTCTCATTGTTTTGCCCAGTCCTTTAGTTTTATTACCTAGCAATTATTAATAATAATGATGATTAGAACTGAAACTAGGGATTTGGCCAGGTTTGGATTTCACTTCTATAGGTGTACCTACGATGTATCATTTTTTTTTTTTAAGTTGTGTAGATGAATATATAGTTTAAATATTTCTCATTCTGTTTGCTAGACTTGACACTCCCTATTTAGCTCTAAGGGGAATTGAGAGGTATTTGCTAAGTGTTCTGCTACTGAAACCTCCAAAAAGCTTTGGAAACAAATTTTGTAAAAAGAATAACATTTAACAAGACAACCATTTGACGTATCCTCCCATTAGATAAAAAGCTGAAAGATGATCTCTCTTACATCTTTTTATACTGTATGAGCATTGTTTGATTCTTAAAAAAGGCATTTCTATTGTTGCCACTAGAAACCACATTCTCCCTTTTATTCTCCCATTAGAATGTACCATGAGAATGTACAAGAATAGAACCAAGAATTTCACTGATTGATGTGGGAAATGGACATTTCGATAAATTGGTATTGTTGTGTACACAATTTACTACTGTATAGCTTGTTCTTGATTCTACCTGTAAAATATGATTACCATATTATTAAAATGACTGAATTTTAGGTCACAGAATATCATTGTTATTGAGATAAACAGAGGCACAATGTGTGCTATAAAGCTGTTACAGACAATAAAATAGTTCTAGATTGCAGTGTGCGCAATCTTACATAATCATTTTCCCTACGGATCAGGCCATAGACATCCGCATAGCATGATTGTGCATGTCTATTGTAAGGGGGGCATTCAATCCATCTTCCAATGGTATTTGCATTGGTAAATGTTGCACAGACACAGTCCATGCAGGTTTATCCTACACTGCATAAAATGAACAAAATATCTGCTCATCTGGGTTACTAACTAATTTAGGTCAGTTCACAACTAACAGAATGCCCCCTAATGGGTTCTCCAAAACCAGCGCAGCATTTGTACCTGTTTTAGAGTTCTGTCTGCATTCTGCCTTTTCACTCAGCAGCAGGATCCTGCATCAGAGGGAGCAAGAGAGAGTCCTGAATATCAGTCATATTGCACACTGTATATAAAGGCTTGTGCACAGCTCAGACTAACAATGAGGTCTGGCTGCTAAGTAAGATGCAGACCTAGAAATGGAGGCTAAATTCCACCCAAAGCTCTACAAAGTCTCTGTGCTCCAGGACCTAGAACAGAACTTCTTAAGACTTCTTAAGACTCTGAGAAAACAAAACATTTGTTTTCTCGACATCAGCCGTAACCCTGGAACACCTCGCCATATGTTTGTGCGAAACCTAAGTGACACACACATACTATCTACATTCCTGCCAGCCAGTGCTTGACATGATACACTCAGCAGTGACCTCCTAGTACCATTGATCTCTTAGGATAATAAGAGCCTTCTGTCACAAAATGTTCATCTAACGATGAACTGTCCAGAGTTGCCTGATGAGCAAAAAAAATACAAAAAAAAATTTCAATAATACAAACAGGATTTCTCAAATCTCAAAAAAATTGGAAATTTGCATTCAACAGTAGGATTGTCCGAAAATAAACTTATGGCACTCTATAATACTAAGAGACATTAGAAGAACTTGAGCCCTGATGAACAAGGAAAGAGAAAGGGCCCTTTCACCGGTTAAAGGATGCCACTGTGAAACATTATTAGGAGGCTCTGAATCTAACATGCATCCACAGACAGAAGCCACACCCTCTGTCAGAGAACAGTTCGCAGAAGAAATGGCACATCTGCCAATGCCCAACAAAATCGTAGATTGGCACATAGGAATTTACCAATGCAAATGAGCATACATGTACGGGTGTGAACTGCTGCAAAGATCAATGTGCAGCTGCACACCTACGTGTACCTAAGGCACACGCAATGCGTGACAGATTCTGGTGCCCAGTGACGTATTTAAAGTCAGAAGCATGAGCCATTTGTTGCTGGATGATCTTCAGCTGCTTGTGTGTTCCTGAGTTTATGTTCCTGCTATTATTGGATTTCATGTTGCCAACCCTGCTTGCCTTTGACCTGTCTTTTCTCCATTCCTAGCTTTGACCCTCAGCTTGTTCCATTGAATCCGCTCCTGTCTGCTGACCTGTGCATGACCTCTGGCTGGCTCTGCTGGACTCCACTGCTGCCCGATTGCCAGTGTATTACTCCGGCTTATGCCTGATCTTGCTTGCTGCCTTACCCCTGGCTGATATTCCATGCATGACTGCTGGCCTGACTCCTGACCCTGCTCCTGGCTCTCCCTTCTGCCAAGTTTCATCTGGTACTCCTGAGGGACTCCTGCCCAGCAGTGCATCCTGCTTGTCCAGTCCCCATCCAGCAGACATTTTATCACTAAGCCTGTCACAGTTGGCAATCCCTGCTTCTTTGGGCATAGCACTCCCTGCCACCACCTTTATGAGTGCCCTGCACTCAGCCAAAAGGGAAGCCCTCTCAGCAGTTCGGCCTCCGACCAGGTATTTGACACCCTTCTAAATTAGTCGTGCACAAGTCTCTAAGATTATTGTTTACTGTCCATGGTCTTGACACATGCGCTTTTTAAAGGGATAGTAGCTAAAGTAAAGTACTTAACCATTCTTAACAGACAATAAAGGGGCTTTAAAACAAGTCAACATTGATCTATCTAGCTGGGGGGGTACACATGTCGCGGCTGCAGCAGGAGTTATACATCCTGTCACGCTTAGTGGGTGTAACATTCACCTAGCATAAACCATTGTGAATGAGGCTGCTCTGCAAGCACCCTGCAAGCACCCTTGTGTAGTACAGCGACCATGGGGTTAAAGCAGGAGGTGAGGAGGCATTGTATCGCCTCCTTACCATCTGTTTTAACCCCTTGGACCCAGCAGAAGCACACAGTTGCAGAGTGGCCCCATTTACATGAATGAGAACGGATTGGCGGTTGGAAGCAGTGATCTTTGCTTTCTCCTATGTTATTCGGGTAGATCTCAACCCCTCTAAGGTTGCTTACCCTTGGTGTATAGGGATTGTTTTAAAGTGCTTTTATAGCTTTCTCAGAATATGTAAATACTTTATTGTGATAGTCTGGGCCCAGGTGTACTTTAACCTACCTTTGACTTACCCTCTGCAAACTATGACAAGACATACTGTATTCACAATCAAAGTTTTATTGAAAAGCAGAAAAAAGAATAGACATACAAAGGGCAAATCTGGTACAACATTATGGACATACTGTATTCTTCTACACTCGCAGAACATCAAAAGTAAAGGGAATGTGACTGAGGAATTTAAATCCACGTCTGGAACGGGCAGTCTTCTGGGCCACAAGCCTCACTAGAGGGCTATCTGTATTCAACCTGCTCTGTAAACAGGAAAAATTAGATTACTGAAAGTTTGTGAAATTATACACAACTGTATAAATTAGTTAGTAAGTAGTTAATTAGTAAAATACTAAGTAAATAAATATGTCTATCCTATTAATCATTTGTATCATCTCTCAAAAGCCGGTGTGATTCAACAGTGGAAAACTGACGTAAAGAAGGGAAGGCTGAATGTGGTTTCTGTATAGACATGTAGATGGTTATTATGTAAGCCATTTGATAAGTTGGGTGGAATGTTGGTAATTAATTTATTACTTACTGGATGCCAAGTAACGTACATAGATGCAGGCCTAGAATTGGTTAATGCTGTAAAAAGAAAAATAAATCAGTAATATAGGGCACACAGTAAATATAGACACAAGGAGAGGGTTGGAAACATGACTGCACAGAGGATATATTTGGAGAATATAAGAAAGCTTTCCTTAAACTTTTTATTTCAAATTTTTTAAGTATCAGTGGGTTGCATTTAAGTTGGCTCTAGACAATAGATAATCAGACTTGCAAGTATGGTATTACCACATTCAGGCATCTGTAGATGGGGTCCTAAACACAAACAGTTACAAATGGGAAGCAGGCTGAAGCAGGAAGGTACAGCGCAGAGCAGATTCCTCCATTACTGTCTTACAATCACAATTAGGGATGAGCTGAACACCCCCATTTGGTTTGCACCAGAACCTGTGACCAGACCAAAAGTTTGTGTGAACTTTAGAACCCAGTTAAAGTCTATGGGACTATGGAAATCTATAGTGCTAATTTTATGCAAGTTATTGTCCTAAAAAGTGTTTGGGGACCTGGGTCCTGCCCCAGGGGACATGTATCAATGCAAAAAAAAGTTTTAAAAACAGAAAATGGAAGTTTTTTCAGGAGCAATGATTTAAATAATGCTTAAAGTGAAACAATAAAAGTGAAATATCCAATTTCGTACCTGGGGGAGTGTATAGTATGCCTGTGAAGCAACGCAATATTTCCCGTACTTAGAACTGTCTCTGCACAAAGTGTAATTTCTGAAGGAAAAAAAGTCATTTAAAATCACTCATGGCTATAATGAATTGTCGGCTTCCGGCAATTCAGAGAAAAGTCATTCATAAAAAAGAATAAAATAAATGACTGCACAGAGGATAATCACTGCTCCTGAAAAAACTTCAGTTTTTAAAACTTTTTTTGCATTGATACATGTTCCCTGGGGCAGGACCCAGGTCCCCAAGCACTTTTTAGGACAATAACTTGCATATTAGCTGTTAAAATTAGCACTTTAGATTTCTCCTGTAGACTTTAACAGGGTGTTCCATGGCTTTTCAAATTTGCAACACCCCAAATTGTTCGCTGTTCGCCAAACAGGCGAACAGGTAATGTCCTCATACAAACATGAGTTCGACTCGAACTCGAAGCTCATCCCTAATCAAAATAACTGAGTTTCTTTTACCAATCTTGTAGCTATTTGCCTCAGCTAGCATGCCCTTTACCTGAAGGCTTTTTAAAAACACATTATCTATAGTTTTGATCTGTCAAAGATCTGGTGAAGAGGACATAACATGGATGGAACTATGTCCAAATACAAATGCACGCTACACTTTTGACATATTTATTTGTAAAAAAAAAAAAAAAATTAAAACTATTTATAATTTTCCTTCCACTTGACAATTGTGTTTCACATTGTGTTGATCTATCACATACAATCCCAATAAAATACATTTACGTTTTTGATTGTAACATGACACAATTTGGAAAATTTCAAGGGATATGAATACTTTTTCAAGGCACTGTAGTATTTAAAGTGTTTAAAAGTACTCATGCATAAGAAATTCAGATTGTAAATATTTATTTGGAACTTTCCTCTAAAACATCTTCAAAGTGGCATTAGGTAATTTTATTTATGGGACAGAAAAGAAGTCAGCTGGGTGTATAGAAATGTATTTGCCAACTTCATTGCCTATATCTTAACCTCTATGCTGAGAAACTCCCTACATTTTACATATTTATATACAGACATAAGTAAATGCTTTATTTGTAATTGATTTGTAAAAGTGAGATTTGTTAAAAGTGACACAAAACTCTGGTTTAAAGAAATCTATTACTCTTAACCCAGAAGAGTCCATTCTATTGCTCTTAATCTTCTTTATGGTGCTGTGATCTGACTTCCAATAAAGCGTGGCTACATTCATTCTCTATGGTTCCATTGTATATAGGAACATAGCCACCCTCTCTTGCTCACTTCCAGGATGGACCAGGGCCTATGGAATGTGTAGCGTGCATAGAGCAGTGTACATTATCACAACTAATATGCACTGTTCGTTACAAACAAAAGAAGTGAGAGGTTCGGGAGCTCATGGAGGACAGTACGAGACAGAAAAACAGAGTGAGAAAATACTGGTAGATTATAGGTGCAATATGTTATGGTTGTGGATGGATTGTTTTGGGAAATTAAGGATACTGTTAAGTGCTACTTTAAATTTACTATGCAATTAAACAGTAAAGAACAACGACATTGGTATTCGTTCTTGGATGAATCCTATGTTATTCAGCCTTGCATAACTTTACACACATCCCTACAGACAGCAAATAACTTGTTTTATGGCATAGTTGCTGTATGGTATTGTATTATACCTTTTAACCCATTTGAGATCATTTATAGTCAATGTATATGGCTGACAAGTTTGCAAGCAAATCTAAACACTGCAAGTAATGCCCCTGATCCTACATACACTGTTTACATATTCTATGCCTTAACCTCTTAAACTTGATGGTAAAGTTTGACATTGAAAGATCTAAGACCACCTCTTACCTTTCAACAATCCAGCCCCATATATTCTATTGGCCAGTGAGTTTCTGGCATTTAACTTTTGGATAGTAAAAGTTGAAGATCTGGTAGGAAAGGGGCTTAGTACTGAGTTAAAAAAAGTCAAGAAATACATACTACTGGAATCAAGGGAGTTAAAAGACCTTTGGTGTAAATTGTTAGTTTGTATACCTAATGCAGGTGACAATTCACTTTAATAAGAAGTATAGAGATATTCAAAATAAATCAACTCATGGCTACTAAACAAATTTTATTTCATCAAAATCAAATCAAGAAAATTATACTTTTGAGGGTTAGGCCAATTTCTGAATAACCCTGTTTGTATCTTATACTTGGTAATAATATCATATTTGATGCCCTAAATAGGTGTCTATGTTTTTAACCAGTCTGTAAAATTAGTATTTTGATATGTCTATCTGAACCTGTACATATTACACCTTCATTCTGCTGATCCCATACCTGGATTCCTAAAGGTGGAAGAAAGCTGCTGTACAGCATTAGGTGGGTTAGACATCTTCTGAGGTGTCCTACTGTCCCGGCACAGCATAGCAGAGACACTGTGTCTTCTATAAATAAAAAAAAAAAGAAATGAGATTGACCAGCAATAAAAAATAGAACACGTTAAAAAATGTCAATAAAAAACAACCCTTATTTTAGCATTGTTTAAAGTGTATCTCTAGTGAAAAACATTTTTTTTTTTTTTTTATCATTTTGGAAAGAGTGGTGAAGGGTTGGACCCTCTGTCATGTTTGCATTGCTGTCTGTGTACCCATTGGGGAGATTAACCACTCTATATGTACTAGTGATCAGGGATGAGCTCAGGAGTGTTTGGATCCTAGTCCAAACCCACCTGAGATTTCCTGCCAGGAAACCGTCACTGCACACTACCAATCATAAGCAACCAAGGCATTCCCTGCTCCGTAGCCATACTCATACATGCCCCTGGTATATGCGTAGGGACTTTTACTGGTGATTAGGGATTCACTGCGGCATTGCGTGCTGATGATTGGCCAAGCATGCACTATGACCTGCATGCTTGGCCAATCACAGCGCGCAAAAAACGGAGAGCCATAATTGGCCAAAGTCAGGGTGGCTTTGGCCAATTATGGCTCAGGGGGTTTAGTACACGCCCCACGCTATAAAAGGCCGCCTGCAGGGCGGCCTTGTGTAGTGTGTTGCGGCAGTTAACAGAGAACAGAGAGAGATGGAGAGAGTGTCATTTTTTGCAGGTAGATAGAGCAGGCAGGCAGGCTAGTCAGTTAATGTTACAGTGTGTAGAGGATATATATACATCCCAGGTGTTGTACATATATTTATACACTGTATAGCTTAGCTAGATCAGTTCTTCCTAATTTACTGGCAGGCAGGTGATTGTGCTATTTAAAGACGTTATCACAGGCAGAGACACCCATCAGGTACAATATTTAAAGGAATTTTTCATTTTTTTTAAATTTAAGCATCATTAAATTCACTGCTCCTGGTGCAGTTCGAGTTCGAGTCCCATAGACGTCAATGGGGTTCTAAATGTTCGCGCGAACGTTCAGTCCGTTTGAAGGTTCTGGTGCAAACCGAACGGAGGGTGTTCTGCTCATCCCTACTGGTGATCACTACCATCTTGCCACGAGACAAAAAGTGAGGGGGAAATCCAAAATACTTGAGCTATCAGAAAAACAAGAGGTAAGGGGAAATCTTCCAATGGAGACATCTGTTTCGGGGACAGCTGTTTAAGAGGCAATTCCCCTCATTTTAGGAGATTTTCTCTGACATCCTGTTTTGTCACTGGGACAAGAGCTGAAATAAAAATGTCCCCAATGTTTCAAATGCAGGAAAAATAATCTGCATGGGGTTATAACCACCCGCTAATCTAAAACAAAAGCGTTTTGACTATAAATTCAACTTAATCAAATTTACCTGGGGAGAATAGCAGGCGATGGTAGGTTGCAGCTATATTGGTGTTGGTCTAAAACAGGCCACCTTCTGATTTTTTGATCCTGTGATGCACTCTTTCTCACGCTGGTATACATAGAAGGTGACTCTTCAGTCTGATGGGATGCTACAGGCTGCAGACAGAGACAATATAAACAGTACATAAAATGAACATAATTTTCCAAGTCGCTTGACTTCCCATTGTACTGCTTTGTGCTTCATTTAAAGTCCCACTTCTCCTCTTTTTAAACAAATTATGATAGAGATGGAGCCAGTTACCCCTTTGGTTCCTGCCTCATCTAAAGTCCCAAAAAATTATTTTCTTATTTCTTATTTTACCATTATAAATATATTAGTCACAATAACTGGTACTCATTTAGGCACTTATATATCCTGATCGTAATAAGAACTGATGTTATTTCCCCACAATCACCAATCAGATTAAAACCTTCTGGACATTTCTCGTGCTTGGTGGCTCATGACATGTAACACACATCATGAATGGAAGAACATGCAGATATACAAGGCCCTTAAAGTGGTTATAAACCCTTACAGACCACTTTTCCCTACAATCAAGGCTTACTGGAAACATCTCCCTAACCTGCACAGTTTAGGAGATATTTACCATATATGTTGCGCCAACGTCATCTGCGCATGAGCACTATAAAAAGGGCATTATCGTGCCGTTTCTATAGGGCCCATGCCGTGAACGTCGGCTCCCACATGCATGTGCGGGAGTGACGTCACGTGACTCCTGACAGTCACAGAGCCATATAGTTTGGGCTGCGTGTAACAAGATGTCCGCTGCTTCTTACTGCGGCCTAGTGCAAGATGTACCAAGATGGGCATCACAGAATATAGCATTGCAAAATCCTCCCTTTCCTCCCATCATTCATTACATTTATTATGGCAGGCCAGCAATTACCAATCAGTGCTGCATTTTAGTGCCCATCAGTGCTTGCCCATCAATGCTCATAAGTGCCGCCTATTAGTGTCCATAAGTGCCGCCTATCAGTGCCCATAAGTGCCGCCTATCAGTGCCCATCAGTGCCACCCATCAGTGCTCATCAGTACTGCATAATCAGTGCCACCTATCAGTGCTCATCAGTGCTGCATATCAGTTCCCATCAGTGCCACTTAATCCTATCAGTGCTCATCAGTGCTGCATAATAAGTGCCACCTATCAGTTATCATCAGTGCCACCTAATCAGTGCTGCATATTAGGGCCTCCTCATCAGTGCCACCCCATCAGTGCCCTTCAGTGCTGTCTCATCAGTGCCACCTAATCCTATCAGTGCTTATCAGTGCTGCATATTAGTGCTTACTTATCAGTACCCCCTCACCAGTGCCCCCTTAGTGCAGCCTATCAGTGCCCCATCAGTGAAGCCTCGAAAGCGCACAACAGTGAAGGCGAAAAAGTACCTTTTCACAAAATTGTATGACAGAAACTAAGAAAGACATTAAAAAAAGTATCGGTATTCGTTATCGGTGAGAATTGGTACTAGCTCTTAAAAAATGGTATAGGTGCAACCCTACTTTTTACCACTACTATTCCTTTATATTGACTTTTGGTATTTACAAATGCAGCAATTTAGAAATTGAATGAAAGGTTTAGCACCGGGAAACACTTTTTGAAAGATAAGTAGTGCATTTTATACACAACTATATAGATCAGACCAAAATGAGGGACAAATGAGGAGAAATTAGGTACATTTTCCCATAGCAAGGACAGTTGGGAGCTATGGGCTCTAGCCCTAGATCTTTTGTTAATATAGGGGGTTTTGGTAATATAGGGGGTTATTACAAAAGGCAAATCCACTTTGCACTGCAAGTGCAAATTGCACTGAAAGTGCACTTAAAAGTGCAGTCACTGAAAAATCTAAGGGGGAAGGGGGAATCTGAAATGAGGGGAAGCTCTGCTGATTTTATTATCCAATCATGTGCAAGCTAAAATGCTGTTTTTTGCAGAATTTCTTTTTCTTGCATTTCCCCCTTGGACCTACACCGACTGCACTTTCAAGTGCAATTTCAAGTGAAATTTGCACTTGTAGTTTGCACTTGTAGTGCAAAGTGGATTTGCCTTTTGTAAATAACCTCCGTAGTGTAGAAACAATACTATGTATGAATGCAATAATCTGTTTTGTCCACATGGTGGCAGAGCACACCAATTCTGCCAAATGGGATTATGATCACAGCAGCCTTTCTCATCCAGAATTCTAGATTGTGCCAGGGGATGCTTATGTGTAACCAGTAACATCGATTATCTTTTTAGCGATTTGTTAAAGGTTATATTTCTTACTGACCTTCCATGTAATCAGTATTCTTCCCATTGACCACCAATGTAAGGGGATGCTTCTCCCACTGACCACTAATCTAAGGAGACCCTTCACCACTGACCACCAGTATAAGCAGGGGTGTATTTAGGTTTTGTGCTGCCCTAGGCCTGACTAAACTCGCACACCCCCTAATTTAAATATGACACACCCCTCCCTGACAAGGCCACACCCCTTTCTGTTTAAGACCCGCCCTGGATTCCCTTAATCTGTATACATTTCCTCTTACTTCCTGTTTGGCTATGGGGTAGGAAGTGAAGGGAAATCTCTGCAATGGGACAGGAATGGTAAAAAATAAACTGACAGGGGCTATAACCCCTCCTTACTCTATCCAAAATGAAAAATAAAGTTAAGTGCCTATAGTTCTACTTTAAGCACAAATTTCTGATAATTTTATGAAGAAGATTTAACCATGCCAATGGTGCAGCAGAACCCCCCCCCCCCCTCCCCCCACAGTTGCATAATGCTGGCCGCCTGCATACCAGAAGCAGTGCGGCCGCTTAATGAGGGCGCTAGACTAATTTGCCTTTCAGCCCAGCCTGCCCCATAAGACTGCCGTTTCACTAACAGTGTAGCACAAGCCAGACTCTTTTTGTGCTGCCCCCCTGCAAAGTGCTGCCCTAGGCCTGGGCCTTTTTGGCCGAGGCCAGTATACAGCGCTGAGTATAAGATAGCATTATTCTGACCACAAATTTACAGTAAGAAGGCCACTATACTAGTCATTAGTGTTAAGAAGAGGGGGTACTACATTGACTGCCAATATAGGTGAGCACTTTTTCACCATCAATATAAATTAATGTTTCTCCACCACTGACCACCATGGATTTTAATGCCTGCATTTCATTACTATTTTTTAGAATAATTTAGTAGTATAGAGCAGCCTTAGGTCTCAAATATGCTAAGTACGCCACGATTTAGACAAGTTTCCAGTACTGACATATAGTACATGTGTGCAAAATTTTAATCTTATTCTGTAATAGGTTACTTTGAATGGTTTGGGTTTTTGGAACTCACAAACATTTACATATGTGATCAATTTATTATTATTATTATTATTATTATTATACAGGATTTATATAGCACCAACAGTTTTCACAGTGCGTTACAATGTAGAGGGGGGGGGGGGGGGACAGTTCAATTACAATACAGTTCAATACAAAAGGGACAGGAGGCCCTGTTTGTTCAGCTTACAATCTAAAGGGAGGGGGAGGCGGTACAATAGGTAATATATGCAGGGGATGATCTGATGGAGGTAGCCCGGGTGCAGTCCTTAGGTGGAGGTGGGTAGGCTTCCCTGAATAGGTGAGATTTTAGGATTGCCTAAAAGTGGACAGGGTAGAGGCTGACTGGACATACTGAGGGCTTTCACACTGGAGCGTTGCACTAGCAGGACGGTAAAAAACAGTCCTGCTAGCAGCATCTTTGGATCGGTGAAGGAGCGAAGTGTATACCGCTCCTCCACAGCTCCTGGCCATTGAAATCAATAGGCACTGCAGCTATACCGCTGGTAAAGCGCCACTGCAGCGGCACTTTGCAGTAGTTTTACCCTTTCTCGGTCGCCAGCAGGGGATAAACACACCCCGTTAACGACCGAATAGCGCCTTAAAATTGATGGTAAAGAGCCGCTGTGTGTATCTATGGATGCACACAGCCCAGCTTGGGAGCACGACTGCATGTGTGCCCTATAGCAGCAGCCATGCTATGGGAGCAGGCACAGAAGAGGAGGAGCAGAGAGCGCCAACAGGAGACCTCAAAAGAGGAGGTAGTGGTTCACTCTGTGCACAATGCTTGCACATAGCAGGTAAAAATAAAAACATTTGGTAGAGTGGTATCACTCTAAATACCCTGGGTGACCCTATACATATAGCACTTGACCCTGTTAAAAATCGGCGCTGTAGTTTCTAAGCAGCATCAGTGAATAGTTAGCCCCCACTGCCCGCCGCTATCTGAAATGCTGGACAAAGGAAACAGCAAAATAGCAGAGAAGACATGGCTTCAGAATGGAAAGGGGACTGTGACTTCAATGCCGCCCGTAGCTCCCATAGGAACACCCATAATTTGGGATTCTGCATGGGATGGAGCTACAGTCAGCACTGACAGTATCAAAAATGTAATCTTATTTCTAAACCACAACATCAATCTTAACAATGGCAAATGCTATTTGGACATGGTGCCCTGGAAACAGTCTTTTTAAACATCACACTTCTTTGTTGTCTCTGTGGTCATTTAATAAGAAAATGATCCAATTGCTTATGTAATACTCCATTACAATTTTACATTTAGCTCAGGGCATCCCAACAAACTGAGTGATCACTGGAGTAAAGGAGACTTTAGCAGACTGATTATATACTGTAATTATCATTGGTTGCTACTTTTGGGCAGAGCCATAGAGAATTTGTCTAGACACAGTCACTGGATGGATGCTCAAAGCCTGCTTTTAATGATAAGAGGAAACTTTTTAATACCATTGCTCCTCTGTGTTTGACCAGTGGCCTCCCGTCCATTAGGGATGCAGGGGCGCTGTCCCCCCTCCCCCCAATCCATCCTTCCGGCCCCTAATCTCTTTGAAAGCATGTGATTAGAGCCAGAGGCTCTAATTGGCTTGAAAAGGGGTGGGCTCGAGGTGCAGAGCACTACAACATGAGTCCACCCACTTGTAAGACATTAGTGAATAAATATTTACTAATGTCTTCCTGCTTCTCCTCCCGGCTAATCAGACCCGATTGGCCGGGAGTCTTAGGACGAGCCTCAGGACCTGCCTTATGTTTGGCCAGAAGGAGAAGCATCGGCCCCAGAAGTAGGAGTCTCTTATAGGAGCCCTACCCCGGCGTCAGCAGTGCACCACCATCTCGTCCTCCTCCCCACCTCTACAGCAGCATGAGGTAAGGCCATGGATTGTGCTGGGGGGGGGGGGTGTAGAGCGAGTACCGCTGTGATCGATTGAGAGCTGCATGGGGGGGGGGGTTGGTGTGCTGGTGAGAGTGAGGTCTGTTTGTCACCTCACTGTATATTTGGTGAAGTTATTAATAGATCTACCTTAATTCTGTGTTCCATTTATAGCTCTGATAACTTAGCTCAAAAATTCTGAACACCTTGCAATGCAATATACATTATATTTATACCCTTTTTATATTTATTATATTTATAATTGTAAAAGTCACACCTGTTTTATAGGTTTCTTTGTGTAAGTATGAAATAATTAATCTATATAACCTTTTTAATAAAAATATAACAGTAATAAAATGTCAGTTTCCTGAAATTATCTTGCCATTATACCTGACCATTTGGCCGTGACAGGACAGTGATGCATTGTGGGTTGCTTCTGAAGTACACACGCCCTTTCCATAATAGATCTGTAGGTGGGTTATGAGAAACTTTTGTTGCAGATGCCCAAACCTAAAGTACATAAAAAGGTTATAAAGTGCAAAATAATAGAAAAAAAAAGTTAAACACTTGGTTGAAATAAATATGTTTGAACTGTTTTGCATGCCAAGTCTTTTTAGTAAGTCCAAAGATTCACTTACCTTGCTAGATAGCCTCGTGAAAGAGCAAAAGCTCAATGATGAGGTGCAATGTAGCAGAGCCTGGTAGGCTTAAGCCCTGTACACGCGATTGGTTTGTCCGATGAAAACAGACCGATGGACTGCTTTCATCGGACAAACTGATCGTGTGTGGGCCCCATTGGTTTGATTTCCATTAGTGAAAAAAAATAGGACATGTTTTAAATTTTTCCTATGGATAAAAAAAACGGTAGAAAAATACGATCGTCTGTATGGAACTCCATCAGTCCAAAATCCATGCATGCTCAGAATCAAGTCGACGCATGCTTGGCAGCATTGAACTTAATTTTTTTTAGCTCGTTGTAATGTTGTAGGTCACCGCGTTTGGACACGATCTGATTTTGTGTAGGCAAGACTTCCCCATCCACACAAGTGAGGTAGATAGAGGAATCTTCCCTTCTGCACTATTGTATTGACAGTGGGGACTTCTATGTTGTCAGAATACACTGATCAGTCCTGCATCCAATTGGCGATCAACCGAAAATTTACCTGGGTGAATTTTGGTCCATCTATGGCCAGCTTCACTCTATCAGTCCTTCTGTGTAAAGGTTTACCAGAGGCTGACATATCAAGCCAGACTGAAGTACCACAAAAAATACATTTATTATTTTGAAAAATTCTAAATTTTGATGAGTGATGGCTCATGGCCATGGAGAGCCAGCTCCCGCTTCCAGAAGATAATGAAAGAGTAGTAGAACCTATAGCAGAGCACTTTTCATTTATATCATATTTATTTTGTATTAGATATGGATATTAGATATGGAGATTTGTGGATTAGCACCCAGGAGCTCAGTGCAGTGAAAAATTAAAACATGATACAGTTATAATATTCACTAGAAGCCACATGCATCAATTACCTCAATATAAGATATCATACTTAAAACCTAAAAAAATTGCTGCGCTATACCTTTACAACCACCTGTGCAAATACTACTACACAGCTCAAACATGTGCATACATATCATACAGAATTCATAAACGTATACAGATTCACAAAATCACGATACGTGACTCTGTACAAAATGTCACAAAAAGTGAATTGTGTATTTAGGAACCGATGTACAGTAAAACCTTGGTTTGCAAGCATAATTCGTACCATAAACATGCTTGTAATCCAAAGCACTTGTATATCAAAGCAGTTTTTTACAGGGTATAAAAGAGAAGAGAGGCACCTTAGTGTAGCAATATGTTGGTAAATGTTGTACCTTCATTTAAATGTAACGATATTGCTATACTTAGAGGCTCCTCTCTTCTTTTTTATACTCAGTTGTGACATGTTGCTTGACTTGCAAAACTCTCTCAATCCAAGTTACTCTCAAACCAAGGTTTTACTGTACAACTGTACTGGAACAACTTATTTCATAATAAAAGTCTCATCCAGTGACTTTTTCCATTTAACCACCAGGATAGTAAAGGGCATCAGCCGACTACACAAAGCATGTATTGCCATATAACATGTAAAGAGAATACCGATCCACATCGGTATAAACAAGCAAATATTTCTTAAGAACTGAGTACAAAACCCGCAAGGGTAGTGGAAAAAAAAAAGAAAAGACTAGCAATTACCTTGTAGAAAACCATAATATAATAAATGACAGTGTACCTTGTTTTACTGCTTTGTTCCCCCCCAACAATAGTGTGATCCACTGACTAGCTGACAGACAAGTGTGTTGGACGATCATGGGAAAGTAGACGGGAAATTATACCTTCTTAACCAAACTTTAAATAAATAAATAAAGACAACCGACAACTTTATTGTGGATATTAAAGGCCGTAGACGTTTATTATTGGTTTTAAATAAAAGCAGTTAAGAAAATAGCTCAAGGGTAATAATAAATTAAGATATATATTTTAAAATTCAAATAAAACTTTAGCAAGCCTAACCACTACAGCCCAGGCTGCAAGCAAAATTACCCAGCTTCAACTTAAAGTGGAGCTCCACCCTCTTTTTTAACTTTATTGCATCCCCTTTCATACTGCCCCCTTAAATCGAATTGGCATGTCATTTTTAGTCATTTTAAAAACTCACTGTGCTGTGCAGTTGAGTTTCTTTCCTCCACCGCGGCCGCAGCCATCAATCACAGCCGCTATGCCTCCTGGGACATGACCCCTCTATCCTCTCCTCTCCTGTGTATTACGAGCTGCCTGGCTGGGTGTGTTTTCGGCGGGGACGCTGTAACACGGTCCCGCCCCCCTGGGCTGGCTCATGTGATAGTGAATAGACAGCTAATGTGATCTGTGTTCAGCCAATTACACGAGCCGGTCTAAGGGGGCGGGACCGTAGCGTCACCGCCGAAAACACGGACCCAGCCAGGCAGCTCAGTCAGCAGTGATGCCGCCCTACGTGTGCAGCAGGGGGGCTGCAAATAGAAGAAATCACCTTGCTATATTCCTCTATACAGGCGCTGATCGCTTGCAAGAGGTAAAAGGTAGGCGAATCAAGCATTCAGCGCCTGTATGGAGGAATATAGAAAGCTCATTTCCTCTATATGCACCCTGCTTCTCCTCTCCCACCACACTCTCCAGCCCCCCCACAGTGTTCTCCTCCCCCACCACACTCTCATATCTCCTAACCGGTCCCGGGAATAGGGCAGGAATCCCGCAATTCCGCCCCCCCACCCGCGATTACCGCGATTCGTGGCCACTCCCACCCCCGCGATTCACGGTCAATACAGTGGTTCCGCGAACCCCCCCTTAAAAAACTCTGATCCGTGCAACCCCCCCTGCTCAATAACTCTGATCCGAACCCCCCCGCTCAACAACTCCGATCTGCGGAAACCCCCCGCTCAACAACTTTGATCCGAACCCCCCCCCCGCTCAACAACTTTATCCGAACCCCCCCCTGCTCAACAACTCCGATATCTGCGGAGTGTCCCTCATTCCCATCTCAAAAAGTTGGGAGGGATGCACTCTCCACCCCCCCACAGTGTTCTCCCCCACCACACTCTCCAGCCCCCCCACAGTGTTCTCCCCCACCGCACTCTCCAGCCCCCCCACAGTGTTCTCCCCCACCGCACTCTCCAGCCCCCCACAGTGTTCTCCCCCACCGCACTCTCCAGCCCCCCCACAGTGTTCTCTCCCACCGCACTCTCCATTCCCCCCCCCCCGTGCTGACCACCCCTGTTCTCCCCCAGTGGTCTCCACCCCTGTTCGGCCCCACCGCATTGGCCCCCGTCACACCTCATTGGCCCCCGTCACACCTCATTGGCTCCCGTCACACCTCATTGGCCCCCGTCACACCTCATCGGCCCCTGTCACACCTCATCGGCCCCTGTCACACCGCATCGGCCCCACCACATTGGCCCCTGTCACACCGCATTGGCCCCTGTCACACCGCATCGGCCCCACGGCATCGGCCCCTGTCACACCGCATCGGCCCCTGTCACACCGCATCTGTCACACGGCATCGGGCCCTGTCACACGGCATCGGGCCCTGTCACACGGCATCGGCCTTTAATAACACCACATCGGCCCCACAGCATCGGCCCCTGTCACGCGACATCGGCACCTGTCACACGGCATCGGCCCCTGTCACACGGCATCGGCCCCTGTCACACGGCATCTGTCACACGGCATCGTCCCCACGGCAATGGCCCCTGTCACACGGCATCGGCCCCACGGCATCGGCCTCTGTCACACCGTATCGGCCCCACGGCATCGTCCCCTGTCACACGGCATCGGCCCCCGTCACACCGTATCGGCCCCACGGCATCGGCCCCTGTCAAACCGCATCGGCCCTGTCACACCGCATCGGCCCCTGTCACACCGCATCTGTCACACGGCATCAGGCCCTGTCACACGGCATCGGGCCCTGTCACACGGCATCAGCCCCTGTCACACGGCATCAGCCCCACGGCATCGGCCCCTGTCACACAGCATCGGCCCCACGGCATCGGGCCCTGTCACACCGCATAGGCCCCACGGCATCGACCCCTGTCACACCGCATCTGTCACACGGCATCGGCCCCTGTCACACCATATTGGCCCCGCAGCTTCGGCCCCTGTCACATGGCATCGGCCCCTGTCACACGGCATCAGCCCCCGTCACACCGCAACAGCCCCACGGCATCAGCCCCGTCACACCATATCGGCCCCACGGCATCGGCCCCTGTCACACCGCATCGGCCCCTGTCACACCGCATCGGCCCCTGTCACACCGCATCTGTCACACGGCATCGGGCCCTGTCACACGGCATCGGGCCCTGTCACACGGCATCAGCCCCTGTCACATGGCATCGGCCCCTGTCACATCGTATCGGTCACATCTGTCACACCGCTGTGATCGGTGCGGTGTGATCGGTGCGCTGTGATCGGTGTGCTGTGATCGGTGTGCTGTGATTGGTGTAATCTGTGCGGTGTGATCGGTGTGCTGTGATCGGTGTGCTGTGATTGATGTGATCTGTGCAGTGTGATCGGTGCGGTGTGATTGATGTGATCTGTGCGGTGTGATCGGTGCGCTGTGATCGGTGTGCTGTGATCGGTGCACTGTGATCGGTGCACTGTGATCGGTGTGATCGGTGTGCTGTGATCGGTGTGCTGTGATCGGTGCGCTGTGATTGGTGTGATCTGTGCGCTGTGATCGATGCGCTGTGATTGGTGTGATTGGTGCGGTGTGATCGGTGCGCTGTGATCGGTGCGCTGTGATCGGTGTGATCTGTGCGATGTGATCGATGCGCTGTGATTGGTGTGATCGGTGCGCTGTGATCGGTGTGCTGTGATCGGTGCGCTGTGATCTGTGCGCTGTGATCGATGGGCTGTGATTGGTGTGATCGGTGCGCTGTGATCGGTGCGCTGTGATCGGTGCGGTGTGATCGGTGCGGTGTGATCGGTGCGGTGTGATCGGTGTGATCTGTGCACTATGATCGATGCACTGTGATTGGTGTGATCGGTGCGGTGTGATCGGTGCGCTGTGATCGGTGCGGTGTGATCATGCGCTGTGATCGGTGTGATCTGTGCGCTGTGATCCATGCGCTGTGATTGGTGTGATCGGTGCGCTGTGATCGGTGTGGTGTGATCGGTGTGCTGTGATCGGTGTGATCAGTGCGGTGTGATCGGTGTGGTGTGCGGTGCAGATATATCTACATAACAAATTATTTAGTATATTTACTGGTTCCTGGGAGGAGGAGGGGAGGAGAGTTTTGCATAGATAAGGGGCGGCAACTCCATCTGACACTCCCGTTGTTATGGAAACCTGACCTGAAACCTATTACATTGCTTGTGCAGCACTGAGCATGTGCGAGATCAGCAAGGCTGAAATCCAGGAAGTCATACAGTTTGGCTTCATGGATTCCCACACTTAAGATGGCCCTGGTCAATTCCTGTTTTATAAAGTATCTAAATGCTGTAACAACCTAACAAAACGGACCTTAGTTTACAGACTAACATTACTAGAATACATTAAGCTTGTGTATTACAGGGGTATTTATATTTAAAAAGTGAAATTGTGGCCGGAATTCCGCTTTAATACTCAACTCAAAAACATATGAGCAATAAAAAAGCTATGTATATATATATATATATATATATATATATATATATATATACAGTATATATATATATATATATATATATATATATTTTCTTCTCCTTTCTTCCTTTTTTTTTTTTTTTTATAATATAAAAGCCCAATATACAAAAACTTGTCCCCCTCTGCATAGTTACAAAGGTGACCCTACCACATAACAACATCCGCGACAAAGATAAATTAAGGAAAAAAGGGGGGGTGGAGGAGAACACCACAGTTCTTCTGTCCACTGAGGTGAATGAGTCACCTGCTAACGAGCGGTCCTTAAATAGCCCTGGAACAGCTGATTTGCGCAGGCTTTTACCCGCGCTTTTGAAAAACACCTGGCTAGACTGGTTTAAACCTGTCCTATTCTGAGCGGGCTTTCCACAGGTCAAAAACAGGTCACTTCAATAGCTTACCCCTCAGACCTGTGAGCCCGCCCAAAATCCTAACTGTGACCTGACCTGACAGAAAATTAAAAGCTGCCCTCCCGCCACTTTTCCCATGAGGAAAGGGGGGGATACTGTCTTTCCCATTTCCTTTCAATCTGTGTAAAATGCTGAGCGCGGCATTGTAACCTAATAAACATTGTGCAACAGTGCCAAATGAGAAGTACTGCAGACCTGTAGACATGCAACATGTAGACCACAGAAGCTTGGCTCATTAAAAGGTTCTGTACTGCTTTTGTTTTATTATGGCCAACCCCAAAGTTCTCATGCTACGTCTTTTAAAACATATGGATTAGGAGGATCCTTCATTAGTTTGAAGACCAGGTACCTTCATTCAACATTTAAATCAAATTTATCAGGAATTCTCTGGTGAAATTCATTTAAATAAACCAAATTTTAGATTTCACTGATAACTCTATGGGACTGAATTAGGGTCTTCTCCTTACCGTAACATGCTGGTGAGCCGGAAGGATCAAGTTCTGTGGAAAGCGATACATAGACACAGCATGTCCTCCTTCCAACTGCCACAGGATGTAGCCACTTAAATCAACAGCTTGGTGTGGAGAAGAGTTCACTATCCGAACAAAGTGGCCCAAGGAATTGACTTCAGCAATCTTCAAAGGACAAGGAGAGCTAAAAGTGAAACATTTATGTAATTAATGTAAAGGCTAATTTGACCTCAGACACACAGGGGGAGATTTACTAAAACTGAAGCCCTCATAATATGGCGCAGCTGTGCATGGTAGCCAATCATCTTCTAACTTCAGCTTGTTCAAATAAATTTTGACAATGAAATCTGGAAGCTGATTGGTTTCTGTGCAGAGCTGTACCAGACTTTGCATGCTCCAGTTTTAGTAACCCCCCTCAAAAAAAATAAAAAAACTCTGAAAAAGGCTTATTTTAAAATAGGAAAAATCTCTCCAAGGATGGCACAGACAATGATAAAATATTTTTTTTAAAGTGAAGTGACATCTATAAGGGTTTTAATGCTGCCTGTGGCCCCATCGGGAATGTTTCTTCCCTTGTTTGATCTCCTTTATGGAGAAAATTTAAATTATATCCCTGCCCCATGGTAACTAAAAGCAAAACATATGCACTGGCTGACGTTTAAGGCTCCATGCACACTGAAGCTGATAAACTGGCGTTTTGAACGCCAGATTTCTGCTAGCTTTTATCAGCGTTTTGTATTAGCTTTTATCAGCTTTTATCAGCGTTTATCAGCGTCAGCGTTAATGAGCTTTTTTATTGTATAAACACTAAGGACACTCCAAAAACCCCACAATGCATTCCCAAACTCCCAGAATGCATTTTTTTAAAGCTCATAAACGGCCTTTAATTAGCCTTAATTAGCGTTAATTAGCATATAGCGGTTTTTGGCGTTTTTTCACGCCGAAAAACGTCACTTTGAACGAAAATTTCGGGCGTTCAGAAAAAAGCCAATAAACTCCAAAGCTCATTAAAGCTAAAAAACACCCAGGTGTGCATGGACACTAAGGATTATCATTTGCTAAAAATAACACATGGCTTGTAAAACAAATTGAGTCCAATGTCTATTTTGTGGTCGGTGCATGGCTAGTACGTAATTACAGAGTATGTTGAAGGAACAGTTACTCCTGGCTCCAAAATCTTTGGGGTCCAAGCCTTGACTGGTGATTCTCTACTTACAAGCAATATGTTTCATTTAGACTATATACAAAAAAATGGAACTGAATGTCTTTTGCTTTAATATGTTGAACTGTCCACTGCATAGACTTTTAGAAAAAGTAAAATAGCCTAAAAAAAGGTAAAATACTATATTTTAACAAAGAGCAGCACACTTATTGGAAACCTGTCACAAGGCAGTGCATTTCAAACTGAACACATTATTAAATATGAAATATTAGGGGTTACTTCATATTTAAATTATGTGTTAAAATTATGGAGCCCCATAAAGTAAAAGCAACATCTGAAACTCTAATGCCGCATACACACGGTCGTTTTTTGCGATGAAAAAAAAACGACGTTTTTTAAAACGTCATTTAAATTGATCATGTGTGGGCAAAACGTCGTTTTTTGTCTTAAAAAAACGACCAAAAAAAAATTCCAACATGTTTGAATTTTTTGTGTCGTTTTTCAAAACGTCGTTTTTTGTTTCACAAAAAGTCACCGTGTGTAGCAAAAACGTCGTTCGAAACAACGTTTTTCAACCCGCGCATGCCCAGAAGCTAGTTATGAAGCGAGCTTCAATGGAAAAGAGTGGTGAACGTAACCTCGCTTCTTGTGAAAAAACGATGGTGTGTATGCAAAATTGTCTTTGAAAAGTGACGTTTCAAAAACGTCGTTTTTTACTTCACAGAAAACGTCGTTTTTTTCATCGCAAAAAACGACCGTGTGTACGCGGCATTAGGCCTCGTACACACCATCGGACATATCCGATGAAAACGGTCCGCGGACCATTTCCATCGGATATGTCCGATCGGGAGTTTGATCCGATGGCGTATACACACCATCGGATCAAATTCCCCGCCGCCGGACGGCGCGGTGACGTGGCGGTGACGCGGCGGTGACGTTGACGCCGCCACGTCACCGCTACGTCACCGCACCAGGAAGTAAAACACTTCCGCGCATGCGCCGAATCCATTCGGCGGCGGCGCGGCGGGGGACGACATGTCTGCTGGTAAGTGTACTAACCAGCAGACATGTCGGGCGGACAGATTCCCATCGGATAGATTTCAAAGCATGCTTTGAAATCTGTCGGGTGGAGAAATCTGTCCGCTAGCCCATACACACGAGCGGAGATGTCTGCTGAAACGGTCCATCGGACCGTTTTCAGCGGACATATCCCCTCGTGTGTACGAGGCCTAAGGCCTCGTACACACGATCAAATCTGTCTGCTGGAAACGGTCTGCTAGACCGTTTCAGCAGACAGATTTGATCGTGTGTACGGGCAAACAGACGGATTTGGCCACCCGACAGATTTCAAAGCATGCTTTGAAATCTGTCGGCTGGGAACCTGTCCGCCCGACATGTCTGCTGGTTAGTACGCTAACCAGCAGACATGTCTTCTCACACACGCGCCGAATGGTTTCGACACATGCACGGAAGTGTTTTACTTCCTGGTGCGGTGACGTGGCGGCGTCAACGTCACCGCCACGTCACCGACGCGTCAGCGCGCTGTCTGCTGGCGGGGATTTTGGTTTGCTCGTGTGTACACGCGAGCAAACCAAAATCCCAGCAGACAGATCTGTTCAAATCGGTCGGTCCGACCGATTTGAACAGACACATTTAATCGTGTGTACGAGGCCTAAGGCCGCGTACACACGATTGAATTTATCTGCTGAAACTGGTCCGACGGACCGTTTTAGCAGACATCTCCGATCGTGTGTACGGGCTAGCGGACAGGTTTGTCCATCGGACAAATTTCAAAGCATGCTTTGAAATTTGTCCGCTACAAACCTGTCCATGGGATCTGTCCGCTGGTCGGATCGGATCTGTCCGCTAGTCCGCATGCGCTGGTCCACATGCGTCGAATGGATTTGACGCATGCACGGAAGCATTTTATTTCCGGGTTTGGTGGCGTCAACGTCATCGCCACGTCACCGCGTTCCCTGGCCGAGGGGATTTTCATCCGATGGTGTGTACACACCGTCGGACGAAAATCCGGAGGAGACATGTCCACTGGAAACGGTCCGTCGGACATTTTTCAGCGGACATGTCCCTCCGTGTGTACGCGGCCTAAGCTTTTCCTGTCAAGGATAGTTCAATCTCATACTGATCAGTAAAGTTGGTCATCACAATAAATAATCAATAGAAACAATCTATGGACAAGCTTTACTTTTGCAGAAAACGTATGAGTAGGGATGAGCTCTGGCATGTTTGAGCAGGGATGAGTCGGCACTGCGCTAATCACAGGCAGTGAGACATTTCCCGATCTCTGCTGCCGTGTATCGGGACAATGTCTCCCTGCCTGTGATTAGCGCCGTTCCGACTTCCTGGCGGGCTCTGCACATGGATTGTGCGAACACGCCGGAGCTCATCCCTACCCATGAGATTTGATTATATCTTTGGATCTTCAGATGCTTTTGACATGTGGTTTTTACTGAAGATAATTCTCACCACTGCTCAGTTTAAATTCTCCAAGTTTGTCACAGATTTACATATTCCTGATTGGTAACATTTTGCGATCCTTTTCAAAATGTTTAGAAACAAGAAAACTTTTCTGTTTGTTTGGAATAATTCTGCCCCTAAAATCTATCTCGGGTAGTCTTCTAAAAAAGAAAATGCACACTGTTTAAATATGTAACTAAATTATTCTTGTTTTACTTTTGAAAATTCAATAAAAATCGTTAAAAAAAATAAAAAAAATCCTAAACTTCCCCTATTAAACACATTTGCGTAGTTTTACTAAAGACAAATGGACTGTTTGCTTGGCAAGTGAGGTTGTACTTTTCAAAGAAATTTTCCCCAGAGCTGAATGATGTAAAGCTGACTTCCATCTTGCATGCCATTGGGTATTTTTTGCAAGATAAAACTTCATCACATTCACTAAGCTCTGCCACAAACTTCCTATGCAAAGTACAACTTCCCTTGAAAAGTGAACAGCCCATTTGCCTTTAGTAAATCAACCCCAGAGTCAGTTACTGTACTTTTATTTTCACGCCAATACTGTTTTCCAGGAATTGCCTAATGAGAACTAATCATTAAAGAATTAGATACAAAGAAAACATTTTCTTTTAAAAATAGAAATATGGGTAGTGCTACACATACAATCCCATATACCCAATCCTATACCCACAGTTGATCCAGAGGAAGGCGGAAAACCCCAGCAAAGCATGATCCAATTAGCTACACGCCCGAGAGGCAATGGGATATTGCCTTGTTCAACTTTACTTATAAATGTTAGTACCCAGCTATATTATGTACACCTAGGAAAAAATCCAGGCCTTTTTTAAAGCAATCTACTGAGCTGGACAGAGCCAGCTCTTGAGGGAGTCTATTCCACATTTTCACAGCTCTTACTGTGGAGAAGCCTTTCTGTATGTGGAGATTAAATCTTGTTTCCTATAGATGTAAATGGTGACCCCTTGTCCTTAAATTGAATAACTCAAGTAGTAAAGGCGGTCAGCAGAGCTTCACCACATTCTCCATCTTGCAATGTTAACTTTATTGGCCTTTAGTAAATCAACCACAAGGGAAGCAAGATCCCTAGCGCACTGTACAGACCAGTTATTCACCCAGATACATCCGATCATCCCCTCCCCTGAGGAGTTTACAAGCAATTATGCCTAACGCAGCCACTCAATGAGCCCAGTTTAGTTTAATATGCAAACACCTGTGCACAATGATGCAAAAAATACAACTATGCATTACAGTTTGCTGATATTGTCTTTAAAAAACAATTCAATTCAGAGAGAAAAAAGATACTTGTGCATTGGCATCTGATTTTTAACTGCTACTTCGAAAGTGTTAAAAGGTAAAAAATAGGATCATGCTGAAGATACAATGGAGGACATATTACAATTTCAAAGGTCAGGTTTTATTTTAACGTTGAAACCAGTTGTGGCATTCCAGCAATGCTGCCAACAGAAACCAAGATAAGCGACAGTGTTAGCTAATATTTCATTATTGTTTATGCCACATGAGTTTTCCCACATGTAGCAGGATGTGTGACTATGCTGCTGTTTGTAATCCCACCAGGTTTTGTTCATTTGTTTTTGATAGCAATTTTTGACAACCAGTTTGAAGACTCTTTTTCGACCAATTTAGCTGAAATTAATATTCAAAAACGTATTTAAAAAAAAAAATTAACATGGGATTATTCAGCAGGCTTCTCCATGGTGCTTTGGAGTTTTTCCAGCCTCCCTTGCAACCTTCTGTATACTAACCAAGCAAGGAGGAGACCGGTATAATCCTTGTGACAACAACTATTCTGATGAGGCACTGATGTGCTATTTACAATCCATACCTTTACCTGCTTTGACGCACTTATGCCCTGTACACACGATCACTTTTTGTGATGAAAAAAAATGTCATTTTTCTTCATGAAAAAAAACAACATTTTTCAAACTTCATTTTCAAAAATGACGTTGCGTACACACCATCATTTTTGGAAAATGATGAACAAAGTGATGGCACTCTAAAGGGGAAGTTCTATTTGCCTTGAGGCTGCTTTTAGCTGGTTACTTGTTAGTAAAAGACGATTCCTGCTTTTTTGTCTGTTACAGCGTGATGAATGTGCTTACTGCATTATGAATGGTAGTTTTACCTCCCGTCACCTAACTTGCTTCTGGGCATGTGCGGGTTTAAAACGTCATTTTTTACGTAGTTTTGCCCACACACGATCATTTTTTATGACACAAAAAATGACATTTTGAAAAATGACATAAAAAATTCGAGCATGTTCGAATTTTTTTTGGTCATTTTTTAGAAGACATAAAATGACATTTTGCCCACACACCATCATTTTAAATGACATTTTAAAAAATGTAATTTTTTTTCATCACAAAAAGTGATCGTGTGTACGGGGCATGAGAATTATATTGGACGAGTTGAGGGATGCTGCCAGTTCTTTCCCCACTTGTAAAACACCAGGGAATGCTGGTATCCCCATAGAAGTATACACCCAATATGGGGAGGTTATTCTACCAAAACTATTAGAAGTATACCTCCTTGGAGCTGCGGTGGCTCATCGCGATTGGCACTGCGCTGACAAGCCGTTCACCTCTGCAGCCAAGGGTTCGGGTCCCGGTCTCGGCTGCATGTGAATTGAGTTTGGTGGTCTCAGCACGGCTCCCGGTGGGTGTGCTATGCGAGGTAAGCCTGCGCTTAGTATGCCCACCCCCCTCCCACAAAACCACCACACTTACACACACTCGAAATTAGGTTAACATGCATGCACTTTGGCCATGCGGTCTCTAAAAAAAGAGAGGCGAAGGACTAACAGGGCTGGCTGAACGGGCTAGAACCTCTCACTCCCTCATAGGGGAGTCCCTCTGCCCCGTTGGGCTTCAAAGCGGAGCAGGTAGGGCGGGATATGTGGGAGGACCCCCTCACACCCGCCATTGCCACCCAGGGCATGGAGAAAGATGTCAGATTGCCTCTGGGGGAGGTCTGCCCACTCCCAAACTTCTGCAGTCTGGCTCCTCTCTCGAGTACACGCACAAAAAAACAATACACTAAAGAAAAAAAGAAAAAAAGAAGTATACCTCCTTGAAGATGGGACAGCTACCTCCATCCATGTCCAGGGCAAATGTTCTGTTGCTCAAGCCAGGGAAAGATCTATTTATTGGAAAGTGATGTGAAAATTCTGGCAAAAGTATTGGCCTTAAGGCTGCATTCACACCTAGGCGTAGACGATTTGCAGCGTTTTTATGTTGTTTATTTTGGTGTTTTTTCGGTGTTTTGACGCGCGTATTTGAGCGTTTGCGCACGTTTGCATACAGCATCGTCCGACGTTTTTTGTACTTCGTCGTTTTTAATTTTGCCCAATAGGAAAAATGATCACCTCTGTCATCATTTGTTGCTATGTTAGAATTTTTTTTTCCTCTTCCTGGGTGATTATTCCTCTTCCGGGTCTTCCTTGTGCTTCCAACTCCATAATATTTATTACTGAGAATTGAAAATGAGTGATGATCAGATGGCGTTTATGCTGGCAGCAGCCACTGCTACCTCATATCTGCTATACGAGAGAGAGAGGAGAAGGAAGAGGGCACGCAGATATTGGATCCACCCCGTCATTGCTGGTCGGGAAGAGAGAGGCCAATTTTGGGTCATGTACAATGACCTACGTGACCATGAGGAGAAATTTCTGGACTACACCAGGATGTCCATAAAAAGGTTAGTTAACCACTTGACCACTGGGCACTTAAACCCCCTTCCTAACCAGACCAATTTTCAGCTTTCGGTGCTCTCACAATTTGAATGACAATTACTCAGTCATACAACATTGTACCTATTTGAAATTTGTGTCCTTTTTTTCCACACAAATAGAGCTTTCTTTTGGTGGTATTTGATCACCTCTGGGTTTTTTATTTTTTGCGCTATAAAAGAAAAACGACTGAAAATTCTGTAAAAAAAATAAAAACTTGTTTCTGTCATATTAGCAGGTTATTTCTCACACACAGCATATGCATACCACAAATTACACCCCAAAACACATTCTGATATTCCTCCCGAGTATGGCGATACCCCATGTGTGGGACTTTTACACAGTGTGGCCACATACAGAGGCCCAACATGCAGGGAACGCCATCAGGCGTTCTGGAAAACCCAGACCAAGTCTGACATTTCTCTCCTACATGGAAAAATCATCATTTATTTGCTAGAAAATTACATAGAACCCTAAAACATTATATATGCTTTGTTAGCAAAGACCCTAGAGAATACAATGGCGGCGGTTACAACTTTTTATCTCGCATGGTATTTTCGTAGAAATTTTTTGAACGCGTGTTTTTAAAAAAAAAATGTTTTGTGCTAAAAAAAAAAAAAAAACAGTAAAGTTAGCCCAATTTTTTTTCATAATGTGAAAGATGAAGTTACGCCGAGTAAATACATACCCAACATGTCACCCTTCAAAATTGCGCACACTCATGGAACTTCGCTACTTAAAAATCCCCATAGGCGACGCTTTAATTACTTTTATTGGTTACATGTTTTTAGTTACGGAGGAGGTCTAGGGCCAAAATGATTGCTCTCGTTCTAACGTTCGCAGAGATACCTCACATGTGTAGCTTGAACACCGTTTTCATAGGTGGGCGGGACTTACGTATGGGTTCGCTTCTGCATGCGAGCACACGGGGACAGGGGTGCTTTAAAAAAATGGGCATTGTAGAGTATTGGGGTATTGCAGAGTATCGCGCAGAGTATTGCAGAGTATCGCGCAGGGTATTGCAGAGTATTGGGGTATTGCAGAGTATTGGGGTATTGCAGAGTATTGGAGAGTATTGCGCAGGGTATTGGGGTATTGCAGGGTATTGCAAAGTATTGGGGTATTGCAGAGTATCGCACAAGGTATTGCAGAGTATTGGGGTATTGCAGAGTATCGTGCAGGGTACTGCAGAGTATTGGGGTACTGCAGGGTATTGAGATATTGCAGAGTATCGCGCAGGGTATTGGGGTATTGCAGAGTATTGCGCAGGGTATTGCACAGTATTGGGGTACTGCAGGGTACTGGGGTACTGCAGGGTGCTGGGGTATTGCAGAGTACTGGGGTACTGCAGGGTACTGGGGTACTGCAGAGTACTGGGGTACTGCAGGGTACTGGGGTATTGCAGAGTACTGGGGTACTGCAGAGTATTAGGGTACTGCAGAGTATTAGGGTACTGCAGAGTACTAGGGTATTGCAGGGTACTAGGGTATTGCAGGGTACTGGGGTACTGCAGGGTACTGGGGTACTGCAGAGTACTAGGGTATTGCAGGGTACTGGGGTACTGCAGGGTACTGGGGTACTGCAGAGTACTGGGGTATTGCAGAGTACTGGGGGATTGCTGGGTACTGGGGGATTGCAGAGCTGGGATGGATGGAGGGATGGCTGGATCTGTGACTGCATTTGTCACAGATCCAGCCACAGCGCTGCTGCTGACACCCCGCTCCCCCCTCTCCTCGCACACTGTACCGAACGGTACAGAGAGGAGAGGGAGGAGAGGGAGGAACCGGCGTCATCAAATGACGCCGGTTTGTTTACAAGTGATCGCGCCATCATTTGATGGCGCGATCACGTGGTAAACGGCCGATATCAGCGGCAAGTTACCCTGATCCGTGATGCACGGACACTCCCGCGAGCGCGTCCCAGGGGACGCGCAATTGTGGAAGTGCAGAACGACGTCCCAGGGACAACGTGTCAAAGTAACTCGACCGCAATGTAGCAGTATTTTTGCTATAGCACGGTCGGCAAGAGGTTAAAATTATCTGGATTCATGCTTTTTGACATTGTACCTTTCCATGTCCACTAAATATCCCATTTATCTTTACAGCTTTGATGAGTTGCTTGAATTACTCAGCAGTAGATTGCAGAAGTTGGACACATACTTCCGCAATAGTATACCCCCTGTGGAGCGACTAATCATCACACTGAGGTAATTGTAAAAATCTTTTTCAAAAATATCATGGTGATATACGTCTATATATATATACGTCAAAACTGATGCTATATTCTTGCTAATACCGACAAAAGAAAAAAAAAGAGGTGATGAAAAACTGAAAAAAAGCTATATTTTATTGACAAAAAGGATGCCAATTATTTTTAGAGCCACGTCGCATAACCGCGCAATTAATTGCAACAAAACAGGCCGGGTCCTTCAGCTGACTAGGTCTTGGTCTGCTTATAGACTATTGCATGTATTACACAATATTAATATTTTTGTATATGCATCAAATAAAAATCAAACACACGTTTTTGAAGGTCAAAAAACTTTAACTTTTTTTTAAACAATTGCAAACATTTTGTATATCCAATTTTTAAGGTTCTTTTATTCATTATTTACATATCCCAAGAAATTAACTTTGCTCATATAAAATTTTTATTCACATTTGATGATATGTTTGAGAGGAGTCCTCTCGCTTATGTGCTGACATCACCACATGCATGGCTTGGCCAAAATGTGACCAGCTGGAGGTGGGGGTGTTATCATGCGGCCAACGAGAAGATGGTGGTGGTGGTGGTGTAGGTGTTGGTAGAGGATTGTAAGTTGGTAGTGTAGGGAGATGGGGGTAAGTAGAAGAAGTTGTTGTCGTTGTCAGAGGAGTGTAAGTGGAAGGTGGTGTTGGCAGATGAGGGAAAGGAGAAAGAGTTGTCGTCAGAGGAGAGTAAGTATGAGGTGGTGTTGGTCGAGGTAGGTGGGTGGGAATATGTGGTGCTGTCAAAAGAGGAAGGGGTGGTGCTGAGAGATGCTGCGTGGGGTGAGTAGCATAGGGACCATAGGGTGGTGGAGGTTCAGAGGGTTGATAGGGTTCGGTTGGGGGAATAAATGTAGCTATGTACCTTATGGTACTGGCCAACATACATAGCTGCAGATTTTTGGGTACCCTGTCCATCAACTTCCCCACACATCTAGCTGACATTTGACCGTATGAACGGTTGCTGTTCATTCTTTCGGACAAATTTGACATGATGTCCAACATTCGGTCAAATACTGGTTCAGGAGCTGGAGCCTTTCTTCTGGTCCCTCTTGCAGGTCCACGAGGAAACACCGTTGTCACCGACTTGTCGTCTCCAACCGGTGTAGCCGATGTGGAGCTTGACGAATTTGAAATTTGGCTTTCCGGCTCCTGACCCGCCAGAGCCTGATCACCTGAGGCCAGACTGGCATTATCCGTGTCCACAGGTTCTGTTGGAGCAGCTTCCTCTCAGCAGTTTTCACTACTGAAAATAGAAATTAGTTATTCTAACTTACTTTTTAACATTTAGTTTACTGACCTTAGTACAGATAATAGCTTACCTCCCCAAAGCCAGCACTGGTCTTAAGAACTCCAGTTCTTTTGAGTAGATATAATCCTTCGATGTTTAAGAATAAATTGTGTATATGTGATATATACTACTGCGCTGATTGCATAAACCCAATTTTCAAAAACATATATAAATATATAACAAATTAACAAAACATCCACAAAACACCAGTGCTAACTCAAAAAAAAATATTTAATCTTTTAGCAGTCCTATTAGTGCGTGCTATTGCACCTATGTAAACACCAGTGCCTCAGTCCTTTAGATTTCCAATCCCAAAGTGTCAGAAAAAACGTGCTCTATGCTGTGGTAAAGATGATCTCCGTGACTGTACACCCTTGTAGTGTCACCACCACCTCTATTCAAAAAATACGCTCACCAGATCACAGAAAGGAAACAGCATATAATATCCTTAAACAGCGGTTCCACCCGATCTTCAATCATAGGTATCAGACCCAAATAGCTCTTTGCGTTCACCTCTTTTGGCTCCCCAAAAGAAAAAAAGCCTCTTATGGTGTAATAAGGTTTTAACCAGTTTTATTAAAACCAAGAAAGCTTTAAAAATATCACACTCACATGCTCCAATGCCCGGCCGGCATTAGCTTGTCCAGCGTTACTGTTTGTGCAGCGTGCGTTCCACCCCTCGTTCGTGTTGCGGTTCAGCGGGCGGAAGCTACAGTGGAGGAGGCTGGTGACACGATTCTGTATGTGTGAGAGATACTGCCCATATGCCTCTACATGTTTCGCATGCACCCATGCGTCATCAGGAAGCTATGGGCACGCCTCCCTTGATTGTTATTTATATTCGATTCAGTTATTTGTGGCCGGTAGTTCTATTATCAAACTGGAAGTACCTATAACCCCATCTTTGATGCTGGTATGCTCATTCTCTTTGCCAGACAGTAACCCTGGATGAGCTTCACAATTCATTACAATGTACCTTCTCAAGTTTATATATAAAATTAAAACATTAATATATTTAAAACATTAATATCATATTATTACTAGTATTATTAAAATGTATTAAGATTTAGTTTGCGCTAATATTTAAAACTAAACTGGTGACTTTAATGTTAAATAAAAATAAAAATAAAATAAAATTAATGATAAAGAAAAATATATATAAAGAGAAATAATGAGAGAAGTAAAGAAAAATAAAGAAAAAACGAATAAAAATTAAAATAAAATAAAAACAAAATTAAAAATAAAAATAAAATGAATAACAATAAAGATAAAAATTAATATAAAATTAAAAATAAATATAAAAATAAAAAGTAAACAATTTTCTTAATAATTTTACAGAAAACAATTTATGTCCAACTCTATATTCATTCCTTTTGGTTTGAGGGTGTCTAATTTGAATATCCAGTAGGTTTCATTTTTAGAAATCTCCCTTCTTAAGTTGGTATTCCTCCAGTTTTTTTCCACCATATATATGGCATAAATTTTCAATTTCGTTGGGTCTCTATTGTGCATTTTTCTAAAATGCATAGAGACACTGTGGTATTTAAACCCATTTTTAATATTCCTAATGTGTTCCCCCAATCTTATCGATAATTTTCTTGTGGTTCTGCCCACATATTGTAGTCCACATTCACATTCTAGAACGTAGGTGACATGGGTGCTACTATATGTTATAAATTTATTTATTTTATATTCTGCCATATTGGTATTAGATTTGAACTCTGTGGTTTTCCTGGGGCCTCTTACTATGCAACAAGGACAACATCTATAGAACCCTTTTTGGTCCAAAAAGGTTCGCAAGTTTTTTGGAGGGTCTGGGACATTCTTTACGATAGTGTCCCGAATCCTTTTGGCTCTTCTGTATATAAATTTTGTTTTTTTAGGTACTATATCCTGCTAGAATAATTGGCCAAAACTCATCTTTTGGACACATGCTGTGTACAGATGGTCTGGACCTTCCAGAATGCAGTCCACTCCTGGGCACAAATGGGCCTCCCCTACCCAGTGTTTTTGTGGGTGATGAGGCATTTGCTCTAAGTGCACATCTTCTACGGCCTTATTCGGGGCATAATCTGACTGAAGAGAAGAGTGTGTTCAACTATCGCCTAACCAGAGCACGTTGAGTAGGTGAATGTGCTTTTGGTATTTTGGCTAATAAGTGGCGGGTCCTACACACTCCAATTGTACTGAATATGCAGAATGCAGTCAGTGCTGTTAAAGCTGTGTGTGCCTTGCACAACTTTGTAAGGCAGCAGGATGGATTTGATTTTGAGGAGCCAGGGCATGAGAATCTGGAAAGAGCTCATTGGAATGGTGTACGTGGGAACAGACAGGGTACACATGTCCGTGATCAATATGCGGCATACTTCATATCTCCTGCAGGACAGGTCCCATGGCAGCTTGATTCAATTTAATGTTTTTTACTTTTCTGTTTTTTTAACAACTATATTGTATGCTATGCTTTTTTTGGCCAACTATACCATATCCTATGCTGAATCGAGAAAATAAAAAAATAGGATTGATATATTAAGAAGTCTCATGTTTATTTATTTTTTATATGTTTTTATCTTTGGGTTCAGTATCCCTACAATATCAAATAGGGGTCAGGGTGTGCCATTATGTATTAGTGACATGCTGACAACTGTATACTAATTTTATGCATTTTTTTAGGGGTCTACAAATGTAACAACTAAAGGGCCACTATATTGCCCCTCAGGGACGGATTTGGGCCAGCAAGGGAATGAAAATCTCACGGGCCCTGCATCAGTGGGAACATCAGGGTTGGTGGTTACTAGGAAGAGGAGTATTCCCCCTATTAGTAGGAGGAATACTATCCCATCATTGGTAATACAGTATAGTGCCCCATTGTTGGTGTCAATGGGGGGAATTGTGTCTCATGACATTGGAAGGTATTGTGCCCAGGGGCCGGATAAAGGCTAGCAAAGGGCCAAATCTGGCCCTCGGGCCACAGCATTAGGTGCTTACAAAAGGTGGTGGCAATAGATATGTTATTTAATCATGTTCACATTCCTACACACATGCAATTTGTGTGTACACGTAGAATGAGGGGAATATCTTCTACAGGTACAGGTTTAGGAGATATTCTTTATACCTACAAGTAAGCCTTATTACAGGCTTACCTGTAGGCAATAGTCAAAAAAGTGGGTTTACAACCTTAATGTAATAAAAAACAATCATCCTATTATGTCCCTATGATCATTTAGCTGTTTAGTTATGTTTGCTGGAGTTTACCTTTGCTATCTTTGTCCAGTATGTCAGCCCAGTTCTTGTAGACTTCACTCCCAATTTGGTTCCATGCCCTTCTCCGGTTGGTTCGCAGCTTATAGCCCAGATCCCTTGTGTCATAAAGACAGGGGTGCTGCTTCACCATCCTTATGAACTTCTCCTGGTCCAAGAGAGTCACTGTTTCGTCCATTTCAGCCTCCATGTTGCTGCACTCCTTATCATGTATTTAATAATGTAAAATGGTGATTTTTGAACTTCCTGTGTAATAATGTCATTTTTATGTAATTTCCTGTATTTCAATTGAGCAGAATAGGCGTCATACGCTCATATACGCTCGTATAAACGCTTGTTGTCACGCTATACGCTCAAATCGGGCGTTTTCAATAACTTTCTATGGGAAAAAAACGCTCAAATACGCCAAAATCGCGCGATCGGGACTTGTTTGAGCTTCACGCGATCGGCGTTTTAGCGTTCGGTGTTGAGATGTGAACCGTCTCCATAGAGAATAATGTAATTTCGACCCTCCAGTGTATTGTAGCGTCGCGCTTCAGGCGACAAAACACCTAGGTGTGAATGGAGTCTGAGGGTGAACAAAATAATTGTATCTATTGTCCATCCAAACCAGGCAGGCTTTATGCATTGTAAGTCCACTGCTACTAACCTTTAGAAGGCTCTTTCAAAAATATGCAGACACCAGCCGTAAACATTGGACATGACCCCAATAAGGCATTATCTAAATTTGGATTTGGCACCAGCTTTATCACTTGGACACACTTATTATACAGCTCCCTGCAAGCGGCCATACGGGTGTCTGATAGGATGTCTGCTGTCTTTGGACTGGGCACCGGGGCTAGACAGGGATGCCCCTGCCCCCCACTGCTCTTTACTCTTGCCATTGATCCCCTTACTGCCCAGGTGCATAGTTGCCTGCATGTAACCAGATTTAGATATGGCGAATTGCATAAGAAAATCATGCTTTATGCTGATGATGTGCTACTTTCCTTGGGGAAAATAACTATTTCTCAAACTCTAACTAAGGTTATGTCCATTATCTCAGATTTTGGCCACTACTCAGGCCTTACTTTTATTGGACTATCTGCTTTGATGCTCCTGGACGATACATCAGGGTGACCGGCCATGCTCCCCTGCCTTATTCCAATAATCTCCTCCTTGAGATACTTAGGCATCCAAAAACCTCCCTCGCTTATTGATTACTATAGCTTTAATGTCTACCCATTACTGACCCGATTCGAACATAAGTTAAATATATGGAAATAAATTAAAAAGTCTATAGCAGGAACAACTAACCTCATCAAGTTAATTCTCACTCCTATACGTGCTTCATAACACACCAGTAGTGAACGCTCTTTTCAGATTGCTGCTATGGAATACCCATCCTCCCAGAGTTATACTGGTGCAGCTGCAGTATCCTAAAGATGGGTGTGGCCTGGCACTCCCCAACCCCTGGCTTATATTACCTGGCTGCACAACTGCAACATTTAATTGGAGCCATGTCCTCCAATCCTGAAGGTCCCCTGGCCCTCCTCTTGCTCACAGGTATGAAAGCAGAATCTATTCCAGAGCGCTTGGAGGCTCAGCTGTTCCAGAAACCTAATAAACAAATGCCCACTTATGCGCTCCTTCAGAAGGTGTGGAATAAGTCTAAACAATTGCAGAATGTAAAGGAGTTCAGCCCAATCTGGGAAAATAAAACATATGATGAACTGGCTAAACTCCAACAGGGGCCTAGATGGCACTCACAAGGGGTTAACTCACCTGTCACATATATTTTACAATGGGAAATTACTTTCCTTCTCAGACTTACAAATTAGTCTGGAGTGCCCTCCATTATGTTATTCTATTACCTGCAATTACAGCACGCTGTTAGGGCACAGGGTGAGGCGGTAGAGTGGGCATAATCGCCTACCCCTATTTTCCATCTGCTTCAAACTACTACAGAGACCAAAGGCTTTATCTCACGCTTATGCTCTTAATGGACTTTCTAGGTGACCACCCGATAAAAGCATTGTCTCAGTGGGAGGGTAACTTGGGCCCAATATCAGGCGCAGTGGCGTAACTAGAACCTTCAGGGCCCCGATGCAAGAAACTATGAAGGGCCCCCCTGACCCCCCAGACAGGGCTCTTTTCTCCGAGCACGGTGGCGGAACAACAGGACCTGGTCGCAAGTGGATGGCTGCATATTAAGGAACCGATTTCTCCATTCCGCCTGCTTCTGCTCCTCTCCCTCCCTCAGGCATTCAGCGGCTGCAGGAAAATGGAGAGATTGGTTCCTCTATGCCAGTGTTTCTCAATATTTTTCCAGCCAGGGCACCCTTGAAGTATACTCTAATGCCGCGTACACACGGTCGTTTTTTGCGATGAAAAAAAACGACGTTTTTTAAAACGTCATTTAAATTGATCATGTGTGGGCAAAACGTCCAACATGCTTGAATTTTTTGTGTCGTTTTTCAAAACGTAGTTTTTTGTTTCACAAAAAGTCACCGTGTGTAGCAAAAACGTCTTTTAAAACGACGTTTTTCAACCCGCGCATGCCCAGAAGCTAGTTATGAAGTGAGCTTCAATGGAAAAGAGTGGTGAACGTAACCTCGCTTTTTGTGAAAAAACGATGGTGTGTATGCAAAATTGTCTTTGAAAGTGACGTTTCAAAAACGTCGTTTTTTACTTCACAGAAAACGTCGGTTTTTTTTCATCGCAAAAAACGACCGTGTGTACACGGCATTAGGCAGGGCTTTTTTTCTGGGGGAACTTGGGGGAACTCAGTTCCACCACTTTTGGCTCAGACCCTTTGGTGCCCGCTCACCACAATCACTTGTGAACACAGAAGTCTGGTTTCTGTGTTTACAAGTGACAGCTTTGTAACCCCCTGAACTCTGCACACTGTATGTAATGCAATTCTGGTATTTAATGTCCCTTTAAGACCCTTCTACTGTTTGTGAAATCTGAACGGGTCGTGGTTGAGTTCCTGCACCTATTTTCTGAGAAAAAAAGCTCTGCTCTTAGGTCAGTGAAGGTTATTCTTGGCAACCCAGATGTTTTGGAACTACATTTCCCATAATGCTCAACTACACTGCAAAGTGCATGAACATCATGGGAAATGTAGTTCCAAAACATCTGGGGTTCCGAGGTTCGCTATCACTGCCCTAGGTGAATGGGGCTGCACTGCAACCACCCCGCAACTGTGTGCATTGCAGCTTAGTGATGATGCATTTAAGGGGTTAAAACAGGCAGTCAGGAGGCAACACATTGCCTCTTTACCAGCTGTCAAATGCCTCTGAAAAGCGATCTGAGCATGGATTGCTTTTCAGTGGAACAGCATTTTTTTGCTAGTACTATGAACAAGCAAAAAAATAAAAAAATCGGTTCTGATTGTACACATATAGGGGGTCATGTAAACACACATACATACACATACACTGTTTTAATACTGTCATGGACCATGAAATACTGAAGTGTTTCTACATGAAATCCTAATTCATGTATTACAGATTTTATTCTAAACCCCAGCCAGGTCAACAGACTCATAAGTGATACTTATTGTCCATTGTGTGATAACCCTATTTAAAGCCTTTCTATTATAAGGTGTAAATTACTTCTGCCCTGTCTCAATTCTCCAGACGGCTCCATTGTTCTGTGGCTGGCTATTGTGTACATTGATTGACCCCCTGGGGCTTTTGTCTGAACACACATATTCAGGCTTCTGGCCACACCTATTCAAGCTTTGGGACCAGTCTCTGCGGAGACATTTTCAAGTCCTCATTTGCATGGTTTTTAGAGGACCAGAGTGAAGACTGCATACTTTACAATGGACCAATAAGAAAGCGGTTGTTGGGGGCGGGATGTTCCAAATCCTGTATAAAGTGTGCTGTGTACTTTCAATAAAGTGTGTCCTGTTACATCCAGCATTAAGCCTTGGCTCATGTGTGGATTATTCGGTGATTCCAGGGATATTTCCAGTCGGGGAATATTGGGCGATTTCTTTTATGGGAGAAGAAGGGAAGGCTTGACGGGGATATTTTCAACCACCGTCACACTGGTTGGCAGCGGCGGGATTTTCCCTTCTACTTTCCTTTACACCAGGATTCCAAGCAGACACTGGGAACAGTGAATGGAAGACTGATACACCCTGCTTAAAAGAAATACACGGAAAGGACTACTGGAAGCTTGTGGAAGGATTGCTAGCAGCAAAACCGAGCATGTCATCATAGCAGAATAAATGGAGCTAGACCAGGAGAACTCGGTTGCAGCAAGGCCTGCAGTACAGAAGATGGGGACACCAGTGATTCAGGAGGAGGAATCACCAGCTAACAAGCTAATAAGAGAGAAATTAGCATGGTTCGGTCCGAACCCAACGGCGGATGTGGTGCTGAAAGTGATGACCCTGGTAGCAGAGGAGGCTAAACAAATAAGAAACGCAGAACTACAGTTAAAACTAGCAGCAGTTCAACAAGCAGCCGCACATTCTCCAAACAGTGAGTACAGCACAGCAGACACAAGGAAGATTCTGTTTAGAGCTTTTAAAGCTTTTGATGAGAAAGAACGAGAGCGGCAACATGAGATGAGAATTGCAGAAATACGACGATCGGTGACAACGCCTAAAGAAGCAGCACCAAATGAAAGACAGGAGATGGTGAACCTCTATCCCCAGACACCAGTTGCAGAGACAGGGGATCTGATAGACTTCTCTGCTGAGGAAGAACAACCTGATGGGCCTCCAGCAGAAGAGCTGGTATCAGGGCCACACTTCACTGTGCTCTGCCCAGCCCCAAGAGCAGTATTTGTGGAGTTACACAGAACTTTCCCAGCTGAAGCGCTGGTCACCGGACAGAGGGTTCAAGACCTCTGCCCCACCCCTGTGGCAGTTTTGGAGGCTCAGGGTGAGAAGATGGCGATCACTCCCCAGCCACAGATTACAGAATGTATGGACTGTTCAGAGGATGTTATGGATTATGCATCCCCAGCAGAAGTGCTGGCAACAGGGCAGATTGCCAGCCATCTCTGCCCAGCACCGGGACCAACTGTGGAGTTCCAGGGAGCCGGGGCGGTTGGCCCCCCTCCCCAGCAACCAGCTGAGGTGGTAAAGCTCTTACTCCCAGCTGAATCACTGGCAGCAGGACAGGATGCTACTGGCGGCTGCACCCCACTACAGCTTGAGTGGATATCGGTGGATGGGACTGTGGTCTCCACTCACAGCAACCCAGCGGAAGAGCTGGCAACAGAGCAGAGTGCCCCGGGCCTCTGCTTTCACCTAACAGAAGAAGGGGTTCCTGGGGTAGTGGATGGGACTTCAGTCCCCACTGGCACAACCCCAGAAAATGGTACAGGACTGAAAGAGGAGGATGTCGGCTTTGCTTTGCAAGCACTGGGGGATTTTCACCGCACACCAGTGGATGGGACTTCAGTCTCCACTGGTATACCCCATAAATGGTGGCCAGTTGGCCCAGATCCCCAACAGAATGATGGACTGAGCCCAGCCACCCTGTCATCTCTCCAGCGGCTGAAAGGACTCCAGGGAGAAGGGCTAGTCCAGGCCTCTCCCCAGCGGCAGACGTGTTCCCTGAGAGAGGCAGAGGATGGCGGGGTGAGTAATGCTCGGTTTGGAGCAAGTAATTTGGGGTACTGTATGGATACCGGCATTGGGGGACTGGAACTACTGACTAAATTCAGAGACAACCCATCTGGTGTCTCCTACTGGGTTAGTCCCCTGCCAAAAAGGGAGATGTGTGACAGTCCTAGCCGGGACAGGGGCTTTTGGAGAGGACTGAATGCGAGCCTCTTGCCATCCGATTATGGGCCAGGGCCTCAAAGCAGGAAGGCGGGTGAGTTATCCTGGCAGACAGTCCTGGAACCTTAAGACTACTTGCCCAACATCCTCGAGTGACCCGTTTGGGTCCCACTGCGGATGTTGAACTATTTCCCAGGGGGAGTAATGTCATGGACCATGAAATACTGAAGTGTTTCTACATGAAATCCTAATTCATGTATTACAGATTTTATTCTAAACCCCAGCCAGGTCAACAGACTCATAAGTGATACTTATTGTCCATTGTGTGATAACCCTATTTAAAGCCTTTCTATTATAAGGTGTAAATTACTTCTGCCCTGTCTCAATTCTCCAGACGGCTCCATTGTTCTGTGGCTGGCTATTGTGTACATTGATTGACCCCCTGGGGCTTTTGTCTGAACACACATATTCAGGCTTCTGGCCACACCTATTCAAGCTTTGGGACCAATCTCTGCGGAGACATTTTCAAGTCCTCATTTGCATGGTTTTTAGAGGACCAGAGTGAAGACTGCATACTTTACAATGGACCAATAAGAAAGCGGTTGTTGGGGGCGGGATGTTCCAAATCCTGTATAAAGTGTGCTGTGTACTTTCAATAAAGTGTGTCCTGTTACATCCAGCATTAAGCCTTGGCTCATGTGTGGATTATTCGGTGATTCCAGGGATATTCCCAGTCGGGGAATATTGGGCGATTTCTTTTATGGGAGAAGAAGGGAAGGCTTGACGGGGATATTTTCAACCACCGTCACAAATACATATATATATAAATGCACATATGCACACACATATAAACCAGTGGTGGCTGGTGCTCAACATTTTTGGGGGGGCGCAAGCCAACTGAAAAATTCTTTAAAAAAAAATTGCAGTCTCACTGTGCCCATCAAACGCAGCCACTGTGCCCATCAAAAGCAGCCACTGTGCCCGTCAAAAGCAGCCACTGTGCCCGTCAAACGCAGCCACTGTGCCCGTCAAACGCAACCACTGTGCTTGTCAAACGCAGCCACTGTTCCCGCCAAATGCAGCCACTGTGCCGTCAAAAGCAGCCACTGTTCCCATCAAATGCAGCCACTGTGCCGTCAAAAGCAGCCATTGTTCCCGTCAAACGCAGCCACTGTGCCCGTCAAACGCAGCCACTGTGCCCGTCAAACGCAGCCACTGTGCCCGTCAAACGCAGCAACTGTGCCCGTCAAAAGTAGCCACTGTGCCCGTCAAACGCAATCACTGTGCCCGTCAAACGCAGCCACTGTGCCCGTCAAACGCAGCCACTGTGCCGTCAAAAGCAGCCATTGTTCCCGTCAAACGCAGCCACTGTGCCCGTCAAACGCAGCCACTGTGCCCGTCAAACGCAGCCACTGTGCCCGTCAAACGCAGCAACTGTGCCCGTCAAAAGTAGCCACTGTGCCCGTCAAACGCAATCACTGTGCCGTCAAACGCAGCCACTGTGCCCGTCAAACGCAGCCTCTGTGCCCGTCAAATGCAGCCACTGTTCCCATCAAATGCACCCACTGTGCCATCAAACACAGCCAGGGGGTGGGGGGAGAGAGGGGGGCGATGCCCTGCGCTCTTATGGACGCACCACCACTAACACATACATGCACACTCACATACACACATGCACACACATTCATACACATATGGCATGCACACTCGCATACATATGCACATGCTCATGAACACACACACACACACATATGAACACACACACACACATAAACACACACACATATGAACACACACATATGAACACACACAAACACACACACATATAAACACACATAAACACACACACACACACATATAAACACACACACATATAAACACACACACACAGTAGATAAAAACGGCAGTCTTACCTTAACAGCTCTTCCTGCCGGGTACTGCACTATAGTGGGAGACAAAGAGCACACACTGTGCTTTTACATTGTAAAGAAAGGCCCGGAGCAAAAGAAGCCTGCATCAGCGCAGGGCCGGCATGACAGGGGTTAACAGAACCCTTGCCGGCATAGTAGGAGGGCTTGGTGGTGAGAGTAGAGTGGGGAGGGGAGGGGAGTCTATAAATGACTCCCGCCCCTCTTCCCGGGCACAGACGCGAGGGGGAAAGTTTAACTGTGCAGGGCAAGGTAGGCTACGCTGCGGGGCCATGGATACGGTAGCGGTGCTACTCGGGCGGCTGAGGGAGGAAGCGGAGAAAAGAGGCGAGGGGTGGCTGCAGGAGACTCTGGGGCCGCTTCTGCCGCCGAGCGGGGCCAGCGCTCAGACGGAGGGGAGCGGAGCTACTAGAGGCCGCAGGTCGTGGCCTCCGACGCGGTACTCGCCGGACCCCTCTTCAGGGGCTCGGCGGCGGGATAGGAGCCCATACAGGACGGCATCGGGCCCCCCAGCAAAGCGATCGGCGGCGGGAGGGGGTCCCAGCAACACCCGGCGGGGGGGGCTGGACGCGGGGAGCGGCAAGGCCTCGGGTTCTCGAGCGGCGGTTAGGCCCGCCCCACGTGTGGAGCATACAGATGCGGCCTCCGGTTGTGCACCGGATGGCTTGGACAGGCGAGGGGGGAGATCGGTGGCGGCGGGGGCTAGCCCCCCTGTGGCTAGGCCCGCCAGACGGGGGGAATCAGACTGCTGCGGGCCCCGCCCCCGGTTGTGCACCGGAGGGCCCTGGGCCTCGTCGTGGGAGATCGTGTTCTGCGGTGGCCGGCCCAGCACCCTCCACGGCCAGCCACCTCCGGCCCAGTCCAGGTACGGTGCGGGGAAGTGATGTGCAAGACGGCATGCGGGGCAGAGGACCTTCTCCTAGGAAAGCGACGGCGAAATCCGTGGGCGGGTCCAGGGCGCGCAGAGGGAGCCAATCGAGCGCCGGACCCTCGGACGCTAGGCCCGAGTCGCCTGGTGGTCTGTCATCTGAAGAGGATGGGAGGCCAGGAGGCATGTCGGAGGGGGAGCTGTCAGAGTCTGATGAGGAGTTCGGTTCCAGATCGGTTTCAGCACCGCAGGAAACGGGACGATCGGCTGGTGGGATTGCTTCCAGGCAGCTCGGTAAGTCAATTTCTGTTTTGCAAGATTCTTTGCTGTCTGTTGGTAGGCCTAGGGGGAGCCGGGGGGGCGGTCCTCGGGAGGTCTTAGCGGGGCCCGGGGTTGCGGTGAGTGACAGTGGGAGGGCTGGCATAGGAGACGGGGCCCAGGAGGGTGAAGTGACGGCTGACTCTGGGTTACAGCGGCTGCTGGCGGGTTTGGAGTTGTTGGTTGGGCAGCTAAGAGGGGGGGACAATACGGGTGTGAGTCCGGCAGCGGCTTGGACGCCAGCGGGCGATTCAGGGGTGCTGTCTTCGGCTAGGGGTCCGGCGGTTGTCGTGCCAGATGCTGTGGTTTTGGATGGGGGGATTGTTGGGGCTAGCCCCGCCGTGCCCGCCGGAGACAAGACGAACGCGGTGGGGGACGCTGCTAAAAAGCGGGAGTTAGTTCGGTTGGCGGACGCGGCTAAAGGTGAAGTTTACACGTGCTACGAAGCGCCCCTGGGTTCACACCTGAAACAGGAAGTGCGGTAAAAAATTTGGAAGAGCGAATATGTGGAGATATTTGCACTGTTGCCGTTAGAAAAATTTAATTTAGATCGGGTTAGGCCGGAGGAGTCTAAGAAAGAAGATGAGGAGAAACGGAGGTATAGGCTGATACCCAGGACTTTTGCGAATTGGTCGCAGGCTTACTCGATAATGGCGAGTGTGATAGGTGAGAAGAACCCGGAACATTGTTTGCTCTTTTCAGCTACCAAGAAGCAATCAGTGAGACTTACAGATGTTATGGGGGCACCGGGTGGCTCCGATACGATGAACAATTTCGTCAGCGCAGGTCGATCAGGCCCGAAATTCGGTGGGATACAAAAGACATTGGCCTTTGGATGCGGCTTATGTCGGCTCCGCGTACGTCGACGCCGTTTTTTCAGGGGGGGGGCGGTGCAACCTCGTCCCCTGGACAATCGGCCGGAAAAAGGAAGGGGACCTGTTGGCAGTTTAACGAAGGTAGCTGCAAATTTGGGGGGACCTGTCGGTTCAAACACGAGTGTTCGGGCTGCGGAGGCACCCACCCCTACTCCAGGTGTTTCAAGCAGGGAAAAGGGCGTGCCGGAGAATCTCCGAACAAGAGGGAGAACTCCGGTGATGGTGGAAAGGATGCTGCCGTTTCTCGGTAGGTATCCGGACAGGGCGGCTGCTTTGGTGCTGGAAAGGGGGTTTTCGGAGGGGTTTCGGATTTCTGTGCTCGCTTCCGGTGGTTCCGCCGGTGGCAAAGAACTTGAGATCCGCGCTGCAACATCCTGACCTGGTTTCGGAGAAACTACGGAAGGAGGTTGCGTTGGGTCGCATGGGGGGTCCGTTTCGGTCTCCCCCGTTGGAGGGTTTGGTTGTGTCCCCGTTGGGAGTGGTACCGAAGAAGGAGCCGAACAAGTTTCGGCTCATTCATCATCTTTCCTTTCCCAAGGGAGGGTCGGTGAACGATGGCATCAGTCCGGCGGATTGCGCGGTGAGTTACACCTCTTTTGATGCGGCGGTTGGCTGGGTCCGGCGGTACGGTCAGGGGGCCTTGATGGCTAAGTCCGACATTGAGTCGGCGTTTCGGCTACTGCCGGTCCACCCGGATAGCTTCAGGTTGTTGGGGTGCCACTGGGACGGAGAATTCTATGTCGATCGCTGTCTGCCGATGGGCTGCTCCGTTTCATGTGCGTTCTTTGAACTTTTCAGTTCCTTTTTGGAATGGGTGGTTCGGGATGTGGCAGGAGTGAACTCCGTAATCCATTACCTCGACGACTTCCTGTGTGTTGGGCCGGCTTCCGATCGGACCTGCGCGGTATTGTTGACCACGCTGGAACACATTGCAGACCGGTTTGGGGTTCCTTTGGCGCCGGAAAAAACGGAAGGGCCTAGGACGGTCATACAATTTTTGGGCATTGTCATTGACTCTGAAGCGATGGAGTGTCGCTTACCGCTGGACAAATTGGAGGGTCTCAAACAGGAGATTACGGCGCTGCTAGGTTTGCGGAAGGTGAAACTTAGAGTTTTGCAGTCGCTTCTGGGGAAGCTCAACTTTGCGTGCCGGATCCTCCCGATGGGCAGGGTGTTTTGCCGGCGGCTGTCGGCTAGCACTGCGGGAGTTCGGGCACCGAACCACTATGTGCGGCTGGTGAGTGATCATCGGGCCGATCTGGAGGTGTGGCATTCGTTCTTGGAATCGTTCAATGGTAGGGCGCTGTGGATGTCGGGTCCGGTGAGCAATTTCGACTTGGACCTGTACACAGATGCAGCCGGGGGGTCTGGTTTTGGGGCGTTTTTTCAGGGCAGGTGGAGTGCGGGCGCTTGGCCTCAATCGTGGTTAGCCGCAGGCTTCACAAAGAACTTGGTGCTACTGGAACCGTTTCCGGTGGTGCTGTCGGTGGAGTTGTGGGGTGCGGCCTTCCGGGATCGGAAGGTACGGTTCCATGGGGACAACTTGGGAGTGGTGCAAGTTATCAATAGGGTGACGGCATCTTCTCCTCCAGTTATTCGGCTCCTGAGGCATCTGGTACTCCGCTGCCTGCAGTTGAATATATTTGTTTATGCGGTGCACTTACCAGGGGTTGAGAATGTGGTGGCTGACGCCTTGTCTCGCTTCCAGTGGGACAGGTTCCGGGACCTGGCGCCAGAGGCGGACAACACGGGGTCCCTTGTCCAGATTGGCTGTGGAGGATTCCGCTGGAATCGTCTCTTACTGGATCAGACATTCGGTGAGTACGGGAACGTGGGCAGCGTATGGGAAGGTCTGGTTGGAGTGGCAGGCTTTGGTATGGGAGGTGGAGGTGGATCCTGCGGGTCCAGAGCTCCGGGAGCTGGTTTTGTATTTCTTGTCTAGGAACATGGCGGAAGGAGTGTCGCAATCGGTGCTGAAGAGGAAGTTGGCAGGTTTGGCCTTTTGGCTAAAATGGCAGGGTTGCACGGATTTCACAAAGGATTTTTGGGTGCGTCAGGCCATGAAAGGTTATAGAAAGC